>JARYHS010015560.1:0-113508 GCA_031002005.1 Vandiemenella viatica
GCTAAGTGATTAGCACATGTAAACGTTTTACCACAAATTTCACAACCATAGGGCCGCTCACCTGTATGAATTCTTTTATGTACTACTAAGTTATTAGCCTGTGTAAACGATTTTCCACAAATTTCACAAAAGTGAGGCCGCTCACCTGTATGAATTCTTTTATGTACTACTAAGTCATTAGCCTGTGTAAACGTTTTCCCACAAATTTCACAAGAGTTAGGCCGCTCACCTGTATGAATTCTTTTATGTATTATAAGGTGACTATTAACAGAAAAAGCTTTTCCACAAATTTCACAACCATAAGGCCCCTCACCTGTATGAATTCTTTTATGTACTACTAAGCGATCAGACTGTGTAAATGTTTTACCACAAATTTCACAACCACAAGGCCGCTCACCTGTATGAATTGTTTTATGTGCTGCTAAGTGATTAGCACATGTAAACGTTTTACCACAAATTCCACAACCATAGGGCCGCTCACCTGTATGAATTCTTTTATGTACTACTAAGTTATTAGCCTGTGTAAACGATTTTCCACAAATTTCACAAAAGTGAGGCCGCTCAGCTGTATGAATTCTTTTATGTACTACTAAGTCATTAGCCTGTGTAAACGTTTTCCCACAAATTTCACAAGAGTTAGGCCGCTCACCTGTATGAATTCTTTTATGTATTATAAGGTGACAATTAACAGAAAAAGCTTTTACACAAAATTCACAAGCATAAGGCCGCTCACCTGTATGAATTCTTTTATGTATTATAAGGTCACTATTAACAGAAAAAGCTTTTCCACAAATTTCACAACCATAATGCCCCTCACCTGTATGAATTCTTTTATGTACTACTAAGCGATCAGACCGTGTAAATGTTTTACCACAAATTTCACTACCATAAGGCCGCTCACCTGTATGAATTGTTTTATGTGCTACTAAGTGATTAGCACATGTAAACGTTTTACCACAAATTTCCACAACCATAGGGCCGCTCACCTGTATGAATTCTTTTATGTACTACTAAGTTATTAGCCTGTGTAAACGATTTTCCACAAATTTCACAAGAGTTAGGCCGCTCACCTGTATGAATTCTTTTATGTATTATAAGGTGACAATTAACAGAAAAAGCTTTTCCACAAAATTCACAAGCATAAGGCCGCTCACCTGTATGAATTCTTTTATGTATTATAAGGTCACTATTAACAGAAAAAGCTTTTCCACAAATTTCACAACCATAAGGCCCCTCACCTGTATGAATTCTTTTATGTACTACTAAGCGATCAGTCCGTGTAAACATTTTACCACAAATTTCACAACCGTAAGGCCGCTCACCTGTATGCATTTTTTTATGTTTTGCAAGGTTAGTATTAGAAGTAAAGCATTTTCCACAAACTTCACAAGCATAAGACCGGTCTTTCTTAAGGATTCTTTTATGAGTTACTAGGATGTCAGAATTCACAAAAGGCTCCCCACATATTTCGGAAGTGTAAGGCTGCTGCAGATCATGAGTAGGAATTACTTGATGATACCTAGAAACAAAGTAACATTGGTAAATTTAGCATAATACCATTCCTATAGTTAATCAACTAGTGGTTATTCGAAAATCGCAGAAAAGGTTTCTAATAAGCTATATATAATATTAAAAGAACTTTTATTTACACACTTACAGCCCTGCAGCTCCATGATATGAAGTATCATTATTTTATAGTTTTCATGTATTTGGCATTACTTTTCTATTCCCTTTATCTATAGATCATGTTGTAATCATATATAAAAATAGTTGATTAGCAAGCTTGAGTAAGCTGTTGAAAAAATACGCTGTTCAATTTTGATGTCACTCTAATCAGGCGGTTCGTTTTTAAGAGCATTTTGAAACTTAAACTTTAATTATAATCATCCTGTAAAAGTGTACAAAATTCCTTCAAAATCAAATATAAACTGTAGCTTTGTATAAAGAATATTGACAATAATTAAGGAATGGAAAGAGGGAGAGAGATTTGGTTTTTGTAAAACTAATGTGGACAGGTATTTTTCTCTTTCTTTTAACCCTTTCCTCCCTGACGGTACTTATAAGTACCACTGTATTTACCACCATATAATTCGACAATACCAGTGTCCACTGCATTGTTAAGCCTGTTCATATATTGTTGTATGATTAAGTCAGACAATGACAACATTTATTTTTAAATTCTGTGTGAAATTGCCGAGAAATTAATTTTCTAAGTTGGGGCTTGACAGCATACTGACCAGAGTAACAAGTGGTACATTACAATGAATTTTTAGATGATAATTTACTTGGTAAGTGTCAATTTCTGTTATTACTTTTTTAGTTTGAACATTTAACCATATATTTTTTACCTATAAAATATGTTTTTCTAGTTTCTTTACTAAATAATCTAGAAAAACCAACGTGGACTTATAAGTACCGTCAGGGAGTTATGGGTAGTTTTATACAGATTATTGGTCAATAGATTTAGCAAGTATACAATTGGTTTTATCATTGTTTTAGATATTTTCAAATGGATATTTTTATGAAATATGCTCTGATTGAAACTCTTCTCTTAGAAGTTTATAATTTATCAGCTCTTCTCTTAGAAGTTTATAATTTATCAAGGCAAAAATGAAGAAATGACTGGAATGATCTCAGATTACTCATTAGGTCAAAGAGTGTTCTTAGAATTGACTGAAAAAAATGGAGCAATGACGATGTTATCTAGTATTATCATTATTTTTCATCAGTTTCATTATTAAAAAACTGAAACAACTTTTGTTTGTGGGAGAATCAGACCCTACTGCAAGGGACTTTCTAACAATCTGCTGATGGAAAACTAAAAAGAAGGAGATTGTGACAATGAATTTACAAACCTAGGTATTTGCTACTGGAAATGGAAGGATAAAAAGTTCATACATTTAGTATCAAATATTCATGGCAGCAGTGTAACTTCACTACACTGGTTGGGGTCAATGGCAACTTCAACAGATGAGCCCTCTCTCGGGTTGGATTGGTGACCTGGTGGATCTTGGACCAGAGGGCCTCTCTGGCCGGTCATCGGAGGCCACCTGTGGCAGTAGGTCCCACAGCATTTTGCCCATCCTGCCATCCTGTTGTTACACCACTAATTATATGCAAAGAAAAAGATAGATTCAAGTCGACAATTTCATGGTCAAGAGTCGTCAAGGACAATACCTTCACGTGTGGGGTTGATACTGCTGATCGGCTGATGACTTTGTGCAATGCTGACAGAAGATTACCGAAATCATGGTAAAGATTGTTTTTGGGAATTCTGGATGTTGTATTTGTCAATGCCTATAGCATAAATGGTCCGATATTTGAAAAAAAGTATGTAAAATTTTTTAGAAGATCCTTTGCACAAGGTATGATGACTATGAAGGATATCGGTAAGAAGGAAAGGTCATCTATATATATTTCACCAAGCCCTCATCCATTCAAACAACACAAGTCATACTATTCCACAATGAGAGATATAAGATTGGGAAACAGAGGTATACACTGTCCCCAAATTGTAAAAATCAGAGGAAGATGTGAAGTATGTAGAATGAAGAAAATACTGTCAAAACATCATTCCAAATGTTGCACTGCATTGTCTTTTGTGTCTGAATGAGCAAAAAGAATTTTTTTTTTTTTAATATCCTGAGGCAAACATTTCATACCAATATGAACATAATTGATTTCAATTGCTATTGCTGTACATCCTGTGATACACAAAGTCCCTGACAGTACTTATAAGTACCGGCTTAGTAATTAGCACTTAGAGTTCCAAAAAAAAATTGAAAAAAATATGTGTGTTTAATAATTGTGTGTTATATAATTGTAATTATAAATTTCCCTTTTTTTCCAATAGCCGGTAGGAAAGGGTTAAAGTATATATGCAAAGCTTCATCAAAATCGGATAAAAAAAATGTGGGTTTACATAAGAAATCAGGGGTGTTAAAAGGGAAAAGGAAGTGGTTTCTGTTAGAAAACTTCTCCATGAAAAATACATATACATGCAAACTTTCATGGCAATCTGTCAAACGGTGTCGACTGTAGCTTTGTGTAAAGAACATTGATAAAACTGCGAGGGGATGTAAATGGGGAGAGGAGTTGGGTTTTTCTCTTTATTTTGAAGTATATACGTGTACAAGGTTCCAACAAAATTACATAAAAAAGTGGTATATTGTATAAAAAATAAGGGTTGTAAAAAGGGGGTTGGAGTGTTTTTTTTAAATTTTTTGGTCATAAACCTTCTCTATAAAAAAGAAATGCATGTGTCAACTTTCACCATGATTGGTCAAATAGTGTCAACGTATATTAATCTCAGATATACTAACATCCTCTTGTAAATATAAGATTTAATGTTAAAATGGCATAAACTCTATATACAAACTAGGATCACTATGTTAGGTTTAATATCATTATTTGTAGTTTGTATTACTTCCGTTATGCAGTACAATAGTTTAGTTATTCAATAAATTTAATTTGAACTTCTGTGCAGCAAAAATTCAATCACTTCATTGAATATGCTGATCAAGCATACAGAGATCAAAGTCATTTATTTTAGTACCATCTCAGTTGGCAAGATTTTAGTTTTTATAGTGCATTATAATTGTATAAATTGTTTTAATGTATCTCTAAATGATTAGGCAGCAAAAGCAGAAACAGCCTGAGTAATTATTGAGTTATAACAGCTAACAAAAACATAAGGCATAGTGAATTTGCTATAGAATATAACATATTCTAATAATACTATAGATTGTGTTGTTACAACTCTTACATTGTAAATAGCCTGTAATACAAATAAATATTAGGATCACTGAAATGATTTTAATAAATGAGATAATATTTTAAGTGTATTATGCTGTATTTAAAGATTATTAATTAATAAGTTTATTGCCAGTGTTACATTGTAATATAACTCTTTTCAATAAAGTCTTTTATAGTGTAGAGTATTAATACAATGCTTTACAGTAACATGCCCTGTGAACATTCTGTTTCTGCATGATATTTCGGGCATATAGTTTTCCCATGCCATCTTCTACATAAGTACCAGACATTCCAAATGCCTTGTACCTTTCTAACCTGCCAGGTGGCCAAGTTCTCAAAATCAAAGCTTAACTGCTTAGAATATATGAGCAAATTACCCAATCAGCTATACTTAGTACTGGGAACTGGAATGTTTTCCCTCAAATTAATTTGTATGGTGTTTTCTCAATATGGACACTAACTGTTATTAGTTTCATTTCATTTATGCTGCCTTGATGACAGTGGCATATTATATCTATAATTACCAATGATCAATACAGATCTATTATAATTTCTGGTTTCAACCGTCTTCAGACCTTTAGAATCAATCTTTTCTAGCCACTATATATCAACCAAAGCACATCTGAGAATTCAGCTGTCAACATTATGAGATAAAGTGATGTCAGTCACTAGCTAGTTACTGCTTCACTATAGACACCTGGTATAAATGAAACTAAAAGTTATTAATATTCAAATGTGCTAATCATAGTTTATACAAACATATCATGCTATTACACTCAGCCACATTAATATTAAAGATCAGTTGTTATCAAGAGGAATTTTACAATTTTTTTGGTGTGTAGTTAGCATGAAGGCTGACCGTCTATTAATTTAAGTATAGGACACTTTATTTTGATTTAAGGATCCACATATCCTGTAATGAAACTGTGTACTGTGTAATACTATAGGAATTAAATAAATTCAGTTTAGTAATCTGCTCAAATTAAATTCCACAGTGTTTCAGGAAATCATTTCAAATGATCCTTAGTCCAAGTAGCTCTTTTTATTCTAATTCTGTATAACAATAGCCTAAAGTGAAATATAATTTCATAAGTATCTGAAAGAAGCCTCTACCATACTGGGTATTAATAAAAGAATTGTGTAAAATCAACTCCATAATTATCCACTGTATGTAGAAAAATATATACACAGTAATATCTGACTGAATCATAAAAAAGCTAAATGTTGACTGGATCAGTAATATTCTAATTATAAATTGTAACAGGGATGTACTGGTTATTAGCTGCTTCCTACCAAATGTCAATCTCTCCTTCATGTGGAGCACGGATGAGGCTCCGGTGACTGAAATCCGGTAAAGGAGGATAAATTAGAAATAATCAATTATTCCCGGAAACAGGAAGCCATTAGATTAAAGACCCTAAGGGTATCCCAAAGATATGTAATCCTCTTAAATTACAAATAGAATAATGGTTTCTTCCTGGGTAAAATGTTCCAGAGGTAAAATCACCCCCCCCCCCTTGATCTGATATACAGGTGCAGACTGCTAAGGGAGGAGTCACAACAATGGATAGAAACATTCTACGAGTAGGAGCGAGAAATGTTAGAAGTCTGAATAGGGCAGGTAGGTTAGAAAAATTAAAAAGGGAGATGGAACGACTTAAGTTAGATATCATTGGGACTAGAGAGAATACCTGGAAGGATGCACAGGATTTGTGGTCTGAGAACACAGAATAATCAGTACAAAAGCTGTAGGTGGAGTTACTGGTGTAGAATTTGTAATGAATAAGAGAACAGGAAAACGGGCGAGATTAGTGACAGAAATATTTTGATGAAGGTAGAAACTATGCCTGCTCCAATCACATTAGTATAATTGTATATGCCAATGTCACAAGGAAGATGATGAAGAAACAGGGAAAACATACACTTCAATTGAAGAATTAATTCAAAATATGAAACGGGAGGAAAATATAATAATCATTGGTGAATGGAATGTGGTATTAAGAGAAGGAAAAGAGGGTAACACTTCTGAGAATTTTGGTCTAGGGGAAAGATATGAGTGAGGGAGCAGGTTGTTAGAATTTTGTAAAAAATATAAACTTGTCACTGACAATTTAAGAACCATCCATAAAAGGTCTATATGTGGAAATGCCCAGGCGATACAGGTAGATATCAGATTATATCATGGTCAAACAGACTCAAGAATCAAGTTCTAGACTGTAAAGCATATCCAGGAGTAGACATAGACTAACCAAAATATGATAGCCTGAAGTTCAAGCAAATTAAGAAGAATACTTACAGAACAAACTTAATGTAAACATACTCAAACAAGAGAGAAAAATTTGCAAAGATAGTAGATGTGGGGCAAAAAATAACTCTAATGGACTTCAATTGAGGATGAAAGGAATGGGTTGAGGAGAGAAATAATCAAAACTGGTAAAGAAACATTAGGCTTTAGGGAACAAACCACCTGCAAACCTTGGACGACAGAAGTATCTATGGAGTTGCTGAATCAGAGAACAAGGAACAAAAATGCCTATGTTGCAATACAGACAATTTAGAAATCAAATAAACAGTAAATGCAAAAAAGCAAAAGAAAAGAGGTATAAACATAAAATTTGCAGATGGGAAACCGTTTAAGTACAGAAGATAGAACAAACCAAAGGAAGGTATATACTGAGAAACAGTATGACGGTGTTGATTTAAACAACAGTGCACTGAAAAAAAGGTGATGTCAATTTTGATGATTTACACATTTTTATTGAGCTTTGAATGATTTGAAAACAAATGAGGCACTCGGGTTAGATGAGATTCCTGCAGATCTCTTAAAATCCCTAGGAGAAGAAGGAAGCGAAAGATTATTGAAACTTATATCCAAAAATTATGAAACAGAAGAGAGTCAAACTGATTTTAATAGAAGTACTATCTCCACACTTCTGAAGAGAGCACAAGCTGATAAATGTGAGAATTGCTGCACTAATAAGTCTGACATTCCAGGCTTCAAAATTACTTATCAGAATAATATATAGAAAAATGGAAGTGGTAGTAGAAGAGACAGTAGGTAAAGATCAGTTTGAGTATAGGAAAAGCTGTGGTACAAGAGAAGTAATTCTGGCCTAAAGATTAATACTTGTAGGGCAAATCAAGAAAAATAAAGATACTTTTATGATAATTATTGATTTTGAAAAAGCTTTTGATAATGTTAGGCAGGAGAAGAAGATAAAAATTCTGAAGAAGTCGGGTCAAAAATACGGAGAAAGAAGATGCTGCTGATGTTTGGGACGACTCTAACAGCATGCACCGTGAAACAGGAGTTGAAATTATTCGAGTCATGGGTGATAAGCAGCAACTGGGTGCTTTGTGTTCTGTGTGAGTACTGTCTATCAGTGGCCATTTATTCTTTTGGAAAGTGGATTTTGATCAAACCTATATATGAAGCCAGGCAGTGGTTGCATGTTAACTGGTATATTACATGGGAGGTTTCGCAGGTTGCATGTATTCATATGTACCATAGCCTCCAGCCATTGCTTCAATAATGAAACATAGTTTTGATATAATATACATTGATATTAAGCAAAAAAAATCTAAATGAAAACCTATAACCGTAAAGTATAAGCATTATCTAGAAACAAAAATAGGATGGCTCAATCTTACCTTGTTTGCAAAAATGAGGAAGGAGGATGTGTGGAGTCCTGATGCAGATGAAGACCGGTTAAATTTTTAAATATTTGTCGGCAATGCATACAGACATATGATGGGCAGGAAACAGCTGTGAGATGTTCAAATACATGTTTTGTTAGAGAACTCCAAGATAAAAACACCTGTGCACAAATAGCACACACAACTTGCAATTCTCTTTCTTGCTTCAAAGTAATTTCTACTGTTATGATAAGGTGTATGGGCACACAATGTTGACAGATCTATGAAAACCAGCCCACACTGTTCACAAATATACTGTGGAGTATTTACAAGTGAGTCATGGCAGAATACATGTCTTATTAGCAAATCCCTTGCATTGTAAACTTGCAGACATTTAGCACACACAAACTGCAGTGGTCCTTGTAGCAGATGTGTTTTCTACCACACCAGTATCCTCTTGGTCACGACACTGAGCTAGGTTTTGTTGAAATCTAATTGTTGCCCTGCAATGAGAAAAAAATTAGGTCCTTCACTATGGATATACACTAAAATTTATGACTTAAGCTACATAGAGGCACATGATACATTAAAAACCAATTACAGTTCCATTTACCAGATATATGTTAAACTGCTACATTTTATACAAATGAAACAAAGAAAAATGGAAATGGCTTTTAGGCTATATAAATGACAAAGGAAAGGGAAAATGACTCACATCACTCACCAAAGATGAAGGTCGCGATGAGTGAAAAACATATATGACAAACACAGATGTATACAATATTTCAGTTTTCACCTTATTCACGTAATAGAAGCTGAGTAATGAGGTTCGGGCAGTGTGAACATGCCGAAGTTTATCACATGACTAAGTGAATTATCTATATGTCTGGAAAGACTGAGATGTTATATACAAATATATATATCGCAGGTGGTGATAAAATTATTAATATAACAAAAGGGTCTGGAATACTAAAACAAACAGTATATAAATAAATTAATTAACTAGTTAAATGATAATACTAATAATAATGAGTCACCCATATTGAAGTCATGACTTCTGGGCAATGCAAGGGATAGGATATAATGGAAGCAACTTTTATTCCTAACAGGAAGAGTGAAGACAAACTTTTAGCTCCTTAAATCTGGAGCTACTTGGCTAGGGATGGATGACCCTGAGAGAAAAGACATGGTCATCCAGGAAAGTGTTTAGAAATGGGTTAGTTCCATGCTTTTTTTTTTTTTAACTGGCAAAATAAACTGTTAAAGTAATTGAAAGAGAAAAAATAATTACATATAAATTCATAAAAAGTGTACAAGCTATGTAACGTTTCAAGTGATATGTTTCCACTAAATGCAATGAAATTTTCCAGCATTATATCATATAATTGACAAAAGCTATTAAACTTAAAGATTCCACCTTTATTGATTATAGCTTTACGCTCATAGAAGTTGAGGTGATTAGTGATGGGAATGGACTGGGAGCAAGGAACGGCAAGGAATTAGGCCATAGCCAATTCAAAGGAATCAACCCAGCCTTCATCTGTGCTGATCTGGAGAAACCATGGAAAACCCAAATCAAAATGGCCACACCGGGATTCGAGCCCGCATCCTCCCACATGCGAGGCCAGGGTGTTACCGTTCACCCTCCATACCTGGTGTGATTCTGACGTAGTTAACAAAGTAAACATTTTACCTCCCTCTTGGCCATGACCACCTGTATATGATAAACGTAAACTTATCAGTAACAAATGTATTTGCCGTTAAGTGAGTTAAATATTTTTAATGATACTATGAAATTAAATTACTTAGTATTATTTGCGCCCAGAAAAATATAAAACTTTAGTGCTCAATATCAGACACTCGCTAAGTTAATATTTAGTTTTATCAGCAATAGCTAAATTATTCACCATAGATAAATGATGTATATTAGGCAGAATAATATACATTTAATACTGTGGTAAGTCTTGATTAGATTTTAAAGTAACATAAATTTCTACATCAGCAGCTCACTGTTTAATAGCAAGGAAATACTTTACCTATCAGGAACAGGTTCCATTTTTAAATTCTCTTGTTCAGCATTTTCCAGCATATTCTTAAAAAAAAAGGAAATAATGATAAATATAATAATCTTGGAATATAATTTAAAAAAAGGGAAATCAACAACATTAATGCAGGAAGTATAACACCAATAAAAACATGAAAAGTTATTTTTTTAAAAAAAGTTAATGATCCTTATTATTTGGTAACATGAAACCAAACATAAATACAAGCAAACAAGATGAAATACTCAAGTCCCAAACACTTTGTAAACTGAAAGTTTAGTTACTTTAGCATGTCAACTAACCACACTGGTCTAATAAAAGAAAAATAATTCCATAAACGACTACAGTAGAACTCTGAATGTCTGTTCCGATAGCCTTTTTTATTTATAAAATCCTCTGTAAAATTATCGTATGTATATTAAGAATGAATTCTTTTGTGTTACACAGGGTGAATTAGGAGGAATGGGAAATTATGAAGGAGGTGGTAGAACGAAGAAAATTGAGTAAAAAAAAAAAAAGTTCATATATACACGTGTCCGATCTTCATTCGTTTTGGAGATACAAGTGCTACAATATTGGGAGTAAAAGTAAACACAAGAGACGAATTACTCACTCACACTGTAAACACTGCAACCCCCATAAAAGTAAACCAAGACGTACTCAGAAGAGCTACACGTACTGTTGCAAGACATGCAAAGTGTACTGAAGTCTTTGGTGGGATTTTCAAAAATTTAATTTAAACCTTTGTTTTTGTATGAAAAAAGTACTTCAATAAGTTGTTTGTGTGCTCTTGATCATTTTCTAAGGTTTATTTTAAGCATAATATTCCTACACCTGTATCACCAAAACAAATGGAAATTGAACACATGTTTACATGAACCTTTCTACTCAATATTGTTCATACTACCACCTCGTTCAATATTTATCTTTCCTCCTGAATCACCCTGTATATAAACAAACATCCTAGATTAAATAGTCTAATTCTTTGTTAGTGTCTCATACCTTGCCCACAGTGTGATTATTAAGACTAGGAGAGAATTGTCATCAAGCAATAAAGAAAGTAGTAATAGCATTTATGAAGTGATTTTGGTGAATCATAGAAAACGAAAATCTGGATCAGAGGGCCTAGAATTCACCAAACATCACAATGAATAACATTACTGCTCTCCCACCAGGTTCACTCAATCTGTTTGGAAATTCTCATTTATCAGTTTGAGTACTTTTGATAAAATTATTTGAATATTTTACATATGAAAGAACTAGGAGATATACGTAACTACCAAATACATCATAGCTGATCAGAATAATTGGAAACAAGTGCAATTTACAACCATTGAGGGTTTTTCTCTTTTTATGTTTGTAGTGTTATGGCTCATTGATACAACTGGGGCCGAGAAAGTATTGATCACAATGAATGGGAAGGAACTTTGTAGGAAAAAAAACTTCTTATTGGGGTGATGGAGATCCCCCAATGTTCACAAAGTCAATTCTTTCCTAAACTTTCTTCTCTGCAATATTTAATTTGATTAGAACGGTCGCCAACCCAAATGGTTTTAATAATGGGATTTTTCAATGAAGGTTAATATCTAAAGATTGTTCTCAACACAGATTTTAAAGTCCAGTATTTTATTTTCAACGTTTAAAGACATATTCACTCTGACAACAGAAATTGTTACCAGAAAGACTTCGTTTCCGAAAATTGCAGATTAATGCCACGATAATTGCATACACTCAATTCAGACACAATAAAAAGTTCACTCCCCTTGAAACCTCAAACAAAATCATACAAATTGTCAAATTTAAATTATGGAAAAGAAGTTTGTTAAATTACTGATCTATTTCAAAAATTATAGTTGCCGTCTACAAATATTCCAAGTCCGTTTATTCATGATTGTTCTAACGCGACACCCACACCATGCGACACTGCCATAACGCCCGCCCACGCTTCACACCTTCACCCTCTAACCAGTTCGAAACTAATGCGGTCGAGGTCCCGCCTCAGGTATCTTATATAGGCTCCCCCAAGCCTGATGGGAATTCCCACTCATCTAGCGTCTCTCCCAGCTCCGCTCACAAAGACTTTTCCCCCAAGTTTTTCCGATTTTCCTGAAACTTTGTGATTACGTAGAGTTCCTCATCCTAAGCATTTTCTATCCTTATAAAATTTTCCCTATCTGCTCTCCTTTTGTTGTTATTAATTTTTGAAGTTAAATAAACCTATTTTCTAGATCTAGTGTCCAAACTATTTGTTTTAGCGCGAGTGTTCTAATCTTCCGGAATTCTACAGCTTTTGACAATTAATTTGGTATCTCTCACTACCTTCTAAAAACCTTTCATTAAAAAGATATCGTCTCCCAAAGTTTTCGCCCCTTCTAGCGGCCATAATGGAATGCAGAATAATTACTTTGAAATTAAATATCTTATATTGAGAGTGCATTATTTTGATAAAACTTTCCGCCAAACTTACTTAAAAAAATTGTACTTTCATAAAAATAGGGTGCCTCCCAGATGTTTTTCTAGTTTTTTCTTTCCCCTTTGTCAACTTTCATTTCTACCCATTCTCGACAACCTGGTTAGCTACGATGCTTTAACCGCTTTCGCTTTGGAATTACTTTTAACATATTTCTACTCAACTCAACGATCTCAAACTGCTGTCATTATCTTTTCACAGGAAGGCCTTTAATCGGACATAATTTTCTTTTGACTACTTATTTTATTCTCGACATACTATTTTTTCCTTTATTGAAAAAGTACCTTAAAATTAGTCATATTTACTCTAAATTCAGTTGGAAACCATGTTTTGTACTTCTAAACAAAGATTCGATACTTTCAGCCTGGTATCTTAATTCATTTATTACCATTCTTTCATACTTCTATTAACCTGCCGGCTGTTGCGTCATCACTGCCACAAAGCGTCTCTGTTCGGACTTAAAGATTGCTCATAACTTCCTTCCGAAAATTCGTACTACTACCAACGCGAGTCTTACATTCTCTTCTACACCTGATTAGTGTTATCTTTTGGGGGGAAATATTACTTTGGGTAACCTACTTAAACCGATACCAAACACTCTTCCTCCTCGTTTTCTCAGTTGCCAAAAAGGCCAACTACGTTACAACCCCTCTCAATTTTCCCCTTAAATTTGGATAATTGCTCAATAGAGAAATTTATGGAAAAATTCAAGCTGTACTCTCCCCATTTAGTAACATCAGTCATTCATCATTCACAAAGAAAACGTGGCAAAAATCTTATGAAATTAACAAACAACATTGGATTAAAATCTTAAAATGTCTTTGCCTGGTCAAATCTTTCATTACTGCTGCCAGAGTGGAATGATTACAAGGTTTTACATCCATTGTTATCACAAAAATGTATCAAATCACTCTTAATCTATAAATAAGCAAAAAGGATTTTTCATGTAGATGCGAACTACATATTGTTCCCAACTAGATCCTTTGATCCTAAAAATTTTGCCACACGTAAATATGTATACAACAGTATGTTTAAAAATAATTCGTGTAAATGGTTTCTACCACTCTTTGTAACACAATATGTTAAAATAACCCATAAAAAAATGTCTCTGAAAATTCAGTACACATTTGTCACAAAACGTTCAAATAACGCATAAAAAATGTCTCTGAGAAATCTGTACACATTTGTACAATAATAAAAATATTTAATTCTATTACATAAAAGTGTGATATATGTTACAAAATCAGATGTGTCATATTGTACACAGTGATTTAAGATCTAAAAGTTAAAAATTCTACGATTGCATAAAACTGCTTAATTGATGAAATTTCAAAGTACTGAAAAGGACCAATTTGTGAAATTTCAGAGTCCTGTAAAGTCGACACATAACATGAGAGGAGTCCAAACATTTTGACTCTCTCTGAAAATAGTCATCACTTCGGTAAAAATGAGTTTTATAAAGTTGTACAAGAAACATGATAGTATGAAATAACCAAATATTTGAGGCTATTTGCCCCCCCCCCTTTTTTTTTTTTATAATGAGATTACTTTAAATTTTGTGTAGTTGCTGCGTGAATATTAGTTAATTTCAGCTTGAGGTTAAGAAAGAGATATTAACATATCTTTCAATGTCTCACTTAGCCTGACTACTTGAAAGTCTCATAATGATACCAATAGGGACACAAGAAATATTAATTTCTAAAATATTTGTTATCCTGTCTCAATGGAGTAGGTCATCGACCCCTCTCATACGTAAGTCATTTAAATTTATTTGTTATTACAAAAGTAATTTACGTTGCAAGAAGAAGGAAAATTAAAAAAACTTTATACTTATAGAAACATTGAAATGGCAGGCTTCTGACGAGTAGTCTGACAGTGAAGTCGCCGAAATAGGAAGGGTTTGCTGAGAGTAGCCGATAGGACAGGAAGGGAAGAAGATACTGCCACCAGATTAGTTGAAGAAATGGCAGTATCAGCTAGGAACCTCGTAGTTGCCATCTACGCGTGCCAGGTGCACGTCCATGAGGGAGTACCCACTCAGATGCGAGTACTCGGCAGGTGACCCTTAATAGGACCATCCACTTCCGTGAAGTGGTTAAAAGTCTGTAACACATTCACAGCAATACCACTGCATTAATACATAATGTTCCAAATGGAAAATACCTCTAAAAGATAATTGAATGGTTACACATCAAGAACAATTATTTAATCTAACAGCAAATAAATTTGCTGGAATAGCAATTGTTGCTAAAATAATACCTAATCAAATACATTACAAAAAAATGGTACTCTTATTGCTAGGTTCCCTATCATAAGATTAAGAAGTAAAATCCAAATACAATGGAACGAATGAGGTCCCTTAGTTGATATTATACAAAGAAAACTCATAAATTATAAGATTACTTTTTTAAAAGGTTTCAGTTCCACTACATTATATTTGCCTTTGACTACTCTTGTTTGAGGGTCAACTAGTACATAGGCGTTTGAATGTTGGATCTCTGTAACCTCATATGGGCCCGCATACAGTGGCATGAACTTTTTAGTTTCACTCTCTAGAGCAGAAGACTTGTAGTGTGTGTGTACTAGCACCCAGTCGCCTACTTTGTACTGTGTTGGTGTAATACTCATGTCATGTCTCCTCTTTCTCTGAGATGCTTTTTTGTGGAGTTCTGCTAAGGCAGATTGAAGTATCTCCTCGTAATTAAATTTTGTTGTTGGGTATTTAATGTACTCTGTTGCTATACGTGGTGGTTCTTGTTGTAGCATTATTTCATGAGGTGACACGGAAGTAGAGTCATGTGGGATGGTATTTATTACATCCTCTATATGTGGTACCTCCAAAGCCCAGCGCTTGTGGTTTTCGCTGCAATAGGTGCGGAACCACCGTCCTAGTTCTCTCATGACAGGCTCCACGGGGTTCCCTTGTGGATAATAGTAAGACGTGGTGAGTGTCTGTATCCCTAATTGTGTAAGGCACTGTTTCCATACCTTTCCCGTGAATTGAGGGCCGTTATCTGTCAGAACCCGTAAAGGCTGACCTATTAGTGGAATATAGTTGGTCACAATTTTGAAACATATTACTTTAGCTGTCGCTTTCTTCAGTGGGTATAGTTTTATATATTTAGAAAAAACATCGAGGACGACACAAATTTGAGTGACCCCTCCTCTAGATGTAGGTAATGGACCGAAAATATCAACAGCTATCATGTCACGAGGTCTTCAAGGGATGATGCATTGCATTTCACCCACTCTTTTTTCGGAATCTGCTTTATTAATCTGGCAGACTTTGCAAGTAGCAATGAGGTTGCGGACTCGCTTGTACATGTTGTGGAAGTAGAACTGTTGATTCAGCATTTTGTAGCACTTTTGTATACCAAAGTGCCCATAGCTTAAGTGGTGCTGGATAATGATGTCCTCAACAAAGTGTTCAGGTATCCATAATTTCCACTCTTCGGAATTCTCATGTGACCTTCTAAATAAAATACCCTCTTCAAGGCAATAGTACTTCTGTAACTTATTTGACAGATCACCTTGTTCAAGATTATTAATGACAGTCATAATGGTCTCATCTCTGCGTTGTTCACGTTTCATGTTTCTGAAACACTGGCGGACCTGTTGCTCATGTTTGACACCACGGATATATAATATTCTTGGTTCGTTAGAGGTTAAGCTTGCGAGATTTTCCTTATCTCCTCCTAAGGGTAATCTAGACAGAGCATCTGCAACCAAATTTTGGTCTCCAGCCAGATATTTGACCTCATAATTAAACTGTTGTAGGAACAATGTCCATCTCGTCAGTCTGCCATGCATGAGCTTACATTTGTTAAGAAAAGTGAGAGCTTTATGATCTGAGTAGATAATAACTTTCCTTCCCAGTAAAAGGTACCTAAATTTCTGGAAGGTCCACACAATTGAAAGTGCTTCCTTCTCAGTAATTCCGTAATTACGTTCTGCTGTGTTCAGAAGCCTACTGGCAAAAGCAATAGTTCTCTTCTCTATACTGGATCCTACTGGAATCTCTTGAAATACTTCAACTCCTAACCCATAGTCCGAACAGTCTGTCGACATACATATTGGGAGCTCCCAATTGGGTGAATATAGGGTAATATTTTGCAATAGAATGCGCTTTGTCTCTTGAAAATCAAATTCGCAGTCTTGTGTCCAATTCCATGTGGAATTTTTCTTCCGAAGTAAGGCAAAGTGGGGGCTATTTAAAATTTGTGTAGGAATGAATTTACGGTAATAGCCGCAAAGTCCCAAAAAACTTTTGAGTTGTGTCTTATCTTTAGGTGTGGGGAAATCTCTAATGGCTGCGAGCTTATCTGTGGCAGGGGTTATACCCTCTGGTGTGATCACGTGTCCAAGAAATTCAATATTTGATGTTAAAAAGACACACTTTTTTAACTTAACGGTCATCCCTCCATTACGCAAAGCGGTTAGAACTTCTCTGAGTGTGTCCCAGTGTTCTTGTAATGAGTTACTGGAAATGAGAATGTCGTCTACATATACGTGGACTTTCTTCAGCAGTTCCTCTCCCAATACGAGGTCAAGTGCTCTGATAAAATTGGCAACAGCATTGTTGAGACCGAAGGGGAGGACACAGAATTGGTAGCTACGTCCCTGGTACAGGAATGCTGTATATTTCCTTGATTCTTTGGCAATTTTGACTTGCCAATAGGATGAAGTGAGATCAAGTGAAGTGAGGTATCTTTTACCATGAAAGCTGTGAAGAATCTCGTCAATCGGTACTGGATGGTCTCGTTCTGTTTGTAAAACTTTGTTTAATCTACGTGCATCTAAAACAAGTCGCACTGATTGATCAGCTTTTGTGACCACTACTAACGGGTTATTGTATGGACTCGTTGATCTCTCAATGATTTTGCACTGTAGCATTCTATTTATTTCATCTTCCACTAGTTGTCGCTTGGCAATTGGAACCGTGTATGGCTTTATAAAGAAGGGAAAGTGACAGTAAAACTACATTCGTAATTTCTAATAAGGCCAGGCCTATCAGAGAAAACATCTGAGAATTCAGTAATTAGGTTGTGCAGTCTTTCTTTGTGTTCATCTTGGACACTTTGAAGAGCATTAGTCAACCTATTCTCTGTTTGTGTGGTTCTGAGCCTTTTAATCCATAATTGCACCAATTTATTATAAAACTTAGGCTCTTTACTGCTATACATTTCGCAGTTGTCACCTAAAACTTTCACCGATTTGTATTTGTTCGTTCGCCATACTTGTTGGAAGGGAATAACGATGCTACGATTCTTATTCTGAATTGTAAGTTCCGCCTTTGCACAATCAATGATAGCTTTGGAAGAGTATAGCCAGTCTAATCCAAAAATACAGTCAGGTTGTAGACCTGGTACGACAAAAACAGGCATTTCGACTCGGAGTCCTGAAGAGTTCCATCCAGTAGAGCTTGAATAGTAATTGGTTTACTCTTCTTTCCTAAGGCTGTAATAGCTGTCATCTTGTTAACTGGGTAGTTAGGTACGTCTGTTATTTCGCACAGTTGCTGAAAAAGTTTCAAAGAGACACAAGAAATCTCTGCACCAGTATCAAGAAGTACCTCAACCAATTGGTTATACACAGTGATAGGAATGATAGGCATTCTTACCAGGCCTTCTGGTGGTATGTCATCTTCATGAAGCAAGTCTTCAGAGGGATTGTTATGAAATATTGTCTTTATCTGTGGTGCAATGTGTGGTCCCCCAATTTTGCCAGCCTGTGTTTGGACCTCAACTTCAGCTGCAACTAATTTTTTGAATCCTCTTGTACCTGAGCAGTTTCTTGGGTCGTTTCAGCTTGTGCATTGTCTGGTTTTTGGTTATTTGATGTATTAACATGGCCCCCTTTACCTCTGAAAAATCCTCTGACAAATTTGCCACCCCTTGTATTTTGAGCCCTATTGTTATTGTTCTGGAATGTCTCATTTTGGCCCTGTTGTAGATCATTCGAATTGTATTGTGTGTGTGATGAAGGTTGCTTCGACTGATTCCAGTTGCCCTGAGGAGTACTGTTATTGTTCTTTTGGAAATTTGGACGCCCCCTGTTCCCCTGTGAGTTGTAGTACATGTGATTATTTACTTCTCCATACTGGTAAGAATCACTATTTGTTTCTTCGTTGTGAGTTTTTCTAGAAGATTGTTGCATATCCAAATCAATTAACCGTTTTTCAGCCTCATCAATAGTGGTAATGTTGAGAATGCTGAAAGAATCTTGTACCACAGGGGGCATACGATTCACAATGTCCTTGATTACTTCATCTTCGGGGATTGGATTTGTTAAATAGCAGACTTTTGCAACCTCTTTGGAAAAGAATTCAGTGAGGGTAAGATTCTTGTCCCATCTAAAATGAGGGCCTGTGCAAAGTTTACGTTTGGTACTATACTGAATTTTGTGTGACCAGTATCTCTCTAAAAACAAAGCCTTGAATTGTTCATATGTCATACCCTGAATACTCTGCCGTTCACCCCAATTGCGTGCAGTGCCTTGTAAGTGTTGGAATACACAGTCAATTTTCTCTTTGTCATTTAAGTGTTTGAATGACCTGTAGTTTTCAAAACTATTCAAGAAACTAACTGGGTGAATTGTGCCAAATTCTTTGAAGTGTTTTACTTCTAGCTTAACAGGAGCTGTGAGTTGTACATCAGTAAACCCAGGGTATCTGTGTGACCCTACACCTTCCCGAGCCAATTCCTCAACTTGTTGTTTGCACGTGTTTACGTTGGTCTGTACCTCCTGAAGTTCATTGTTCAATGTTTGCAATTGTTGTGAGTTAGTCTTAGTAACTTCCTGTAAACCTGAACATTGTACTTGGGTCATATTAACCGATGTTGTTAACTGCTCAATGTGTCTCACTGTGTCACTATGTGCTTCTTGTATTGTGTTCACTTTTTCAATACAGTCTGCTGTTGTATCAGTTATTGTCTTAACAAAGTTTTCTAAAAGGAGCGCCTGCTGTTTAAAATCATTAGATAATTTACGTGTTTCAGAACTGCAGGTTTGTAAGTTGTTATCCACCTTTGTGTTAAGCAAAACCAAATCATTGTTGATGGATTGGGAATTGGATTCTAACTTGTTTTCAATAGAAATTGCCACTTGGTTAATGTGTTGTTTAAGGGTTTGATTATTTTCCATGCAAGTTTGCTTATACTCATTCAGTTTCTGTTGTAAATCTGAAAAATTGTTTTCCAAGGTTGTTGTTGCCTTTTCGCATTTATTAACATTTGAAGTTAATTGCAAGATTTTGTTTGTGTTCTCCTGTAAAAGGTTTGAAGTCTGTTGGAATTTTGTTTCAAAAGTATTGTGCATTTCTATGGACAACTTGTGTAATTTGTTGTCCATTTCATTTTTCATATCTTCAGTGACCTTTTGTATTTGAGAAGTAAGGATTTGTTTTGTTTCTTTAACGATTTGTATTTGATCTTGCTTTGTTTCTTGAAATTCTCTTAAGAGTGGGTCAAGGGAAGTTCTGAAGAGTGCTGTTATGGCTTCCAAGGTTAGTGGTCCAGAGTCTATAGCAGTTTTTTGTACGAATTCCATGTCAGACCCGGTGCAAGACAAATGGTCTATTTCACTGTTAGAAGAAGAATGTGGTAAACAAGGTTGTGTGATGGTATTGTTATGTGTGTTAAGATAATTAGAGGGGTTATATGTTTGTTGCAAATTTGCACCATCCTGATGAGACTGGAGTTCTACTAACTGTAAATGCTCATCAGTTGTTCCTATGGGAATAGTGTCAGCAGACTGATTACTTTGTATGTTGTCTGTACCGTCTACTGGTGGTTCATGAACCTCAACAGGTAATACTTGAATTGATGGGATTTGATCTGCCAAAGCAGCTAAGCCTGGGGACTCTATATTAATGCCGGACATAGTGAGAACATAGTAAAAATAGTGCAGTGACAGCTTGTAACAATTGTAAGCAAATAGATGCCCTGGTTACACAAGGTTTAAAATTTCAAATAGCAGGTTAAAACGTAACACTAGGACACATATACCTTAAAGAAATAAAAAAAACCGGAAGTGGAATCAGCAACAAAACAATCACAAGAACCTAGATTGCAATAAATGGTTTAAAATTGTGCTTCTGTGACAGTATGTTAACAGCAGTGGTTTGAAAACACATAGTTAACACTTAAAATGAAAAATACTATGCCCTTATTTGTTTTTCAAATATCCACGACTACCATAGTTTCACCAAGAAAAATTCATTTCCTCCCAACATAACAGTACTAGGATAGTATGGAATTGTTTAATTAAAAGTGACTGTCACAGTTAAAAATAAAGATGTTTAATACAATCAAATATCCCTGTTACCATGAAAATTGTATACCGTAGTGAGTAAATAAGCAGGTTGCCTTTAAAACATCACCCAGCTGTTCAATGTTGTAAGTTTTGAACCAAAGTAGAATACCTCCAAAAAATTATAAATTAAAAAAAGGGAAACTAAAAATCTTTTAGAAAAAATTTCCGAAAGTTCACGAATATTAGTAAGTCATTTAGCGAATTTAAAACAAAGTTAAAATGTATGTTATAATTCTAGAACAGCTGATGCGATTTCCAAGCTTCTAACAAACAGCAATTGTACTCGAAATTTTGTAAACATTCCTTCTTACAACATCGTTTTTATGATCTAAAAAAACTGAGCAGTAAAATTTAATGTAAATCAAACGTAGTTTGAATGTTCTGTGTATACACAGAAAGTAACCATTAACACAACGAGGTAACACGTAATATTCGCACTCCCGAAAATAAATTGAATTTATGAATGCAACTTGTTACAGAGTTATTATCAGTAACTGTATACAGTTCACAGGCGAATAACACAGCATTAAAAATTATATGTGGGACTTAAGAAATCAGCAAACACATAGTTCATGACACATTGGAAACATAAACAATTGATTAAATAAACACACGCAGCAAAGTCATAGATCAAACTCGGCTTGCCAACTTTCAATGCCAGGCTTACTCCAAGCTGTATCAAAAAATGAAGAAAAAAAATGTGCGCCTCGTACATGGGTAAGCAAATCGCTTGGAAGAAAACGAGCTACGCAATAGAAAGGTCCTCCTTGGCTTTTAGATCCGGATATTTTCACTGACAAAATAATCGGATTTTTTGTTATAATAGTTCAAAAAATGACCTTTTCCGATAAGTTTATTAACAGTTCACTGTACTTATCTGGAAGTGGAGAAACAGCTGGTGAGGTGAGTGTTGTGGGTCATGGCGGGGCTCTGGCGTTGTCTCTGGGCTCTGGCGTGCTCCAACACGATGTCATCTGGTCGTGCCGATCTGGTCAATCAGCTGAGGACAGCGGCGTCTGGTAGACTCGGCAACAACTTCAGGTTTGTAATCGGCAACACTGGAGAGCCTAGTCGGTTGAACTCGTTGCTGCCAGGTGGCGTCGGGTTGCAGACTCTCGAAGTGAAATCTGAGTGTAGACTATCATGGCATTCGGCGTGGAGTTACACGACCGCGAGTATTCGGTACGCCATGTAGGAAAAAAAACTTCTTATTGGGGTGATGGAGATCCCCCAATGTTCACAAAGTCAATTCTTTCCTATACTTTCTTCTCTGCAATATTTAATTTGATTAGAACGGTCGCCAACCCAAATGGTTTTAATAATGGGATTTTTCAATGAAGGTTAATATCTAAAGATTGTTCTCAACACAGATTTTAAAGTCCAGTATTTTATTTTCAACGTTTAAAGACATATTCACTCTGACAACAGAAATTGTTACCAGAAAGACTTCGTTTCCGAAAATTGCAGATTAATGCCACGATAATTGCATACACTCAATTCAGACACAATAAAAAGTTCACTCCCCTTGAAACCTCAAACAAAATCATACAAATTGTCAAATTTAAATTATGGAAAAGAAGTTTGTTAAATTACTGATCTATTTCAAAAATTATAGTTGCCGTCTACAAATATTCCAAGTCCGTTTATTCATGATTGTTCTAACGCGACACCCACACCATGCGACACTGCCATAACGCCCGCCCACGCTTCACACCTTCACCCTCTAACCAGTTCGAAACTAATGCGGTCGAGGTCCCGCCTCAGGTATCTTATATAGGCTCCCCCAAGCCTGATGGGAATTCCCACTCATCTAGCGTCTCTCCCAGCTCCGCTCACAAAGGCTTTCCTCCCAAGTTTTTCCGATTTTCCTGAAACTTTGTGATTACGTAGAGTTCCTCATCCTAAGCATTTTCTATCCTTATAAAATTTTCCCTATCTGCTCTCCTTTTGTTGTTATTAATTTTTGAAGTTAAATAAACCTATTTTCTAGATCTAGTGTCCAAACTATTTGTTTTAGCGCGAGTGTTCTAATCTTCCGGAATTCTACAGCTTTTGACAATTAATTTGGTATCTCTCACTACCTTCTAAAAACCTTTCATTAAAAAGATATCGTCTCCCAAAGTTTTCGCCCCTTCTAGCGGCCATAATGGAATGCAGAATAATTACTTTGAAATTAAATATCTTATATTGAGAGTGCATTATTTTGATAAAACTTTCCGCCAAACTTACTTAAAAAAATTGTACTTTCATAAAAATAGGGTGCCTCCTAGATGTTTTTCTAGTTTTTTCTTTCCCCTTTGTCAACTTTCATTTCTACCCATTCTCGACAACCTGGTTAGCTACGATGCTTTAACCGCTTTCGCTTTGGAATTACTTTTAACATATTTCTACTCAACTCAACGATCTCAAACTGCTGTCATTATCTTTTCACAGGAAGGCCTTTAATCGGACATAATTTTCTTTTGACTACTTATTTTATTCTCGACATACTATTTTTTCCTTTATTGAAAAAGTACCTTAAAATTAGTCATATTTACTCTAAATTCAGTTGGAAACCATGTTTTGTACTTCGAAACAAAGATTCGATACTTTCAGCCTGGTATCTTAATTCATTTATTACCATTCTTTCATACTTCTATTAACCTGCCGGCTGTTGCGTCATCACTGCCACAAAGCGTCTCTGTTCGGACTTAAAGATTGCTCATAACTTCCTTCCGAAAATTCGTACTACTACCAACGCGAGTCTTACATTCTCTTCTACACCTGATTAGTGTTATCTTTTGGGGGAAATATTACTTTGGGTAACCTACTTAAACCGATACCAAACACTCTTCCTCCTCGTTTTCTCAGTTGCCAAAAAGGCCAACTACGTTACAACTTAGCCATTCAATTTTGAAGGAACAAGCACAAAATTAACCTAAAGTAATTTATAGAAACCATGGAAAATAGAAAAGGGGATGGCATAACCAAGATCAGACCAGGATGGCAAGCCCAAGCTTCATACAGACAAAGTAAGCTTCGTCAGAGGCAAAGGTCAGTTACAGTGATAGTAAAAAACCCAGTATACAGCAGCAATCAAATAATAAAAATAATTAGATATACGGCTACAAGAAAGCTCTTACTGATTGCTTGTGTAGCCTTTCTTAATTACAAAAGTCAATCCAAAATTATCATTTGTATATTAAGAATAATCTTTTTTGTATTATACAGAGTGATTCAGGAGGAATGGTAATAATTAACTTTCAAAAGAAGGCAAAAACTATTACTACACTGCTACTCAATACACATGTATGTATCATTCAAAAAGAAATATGGCTCACCTTAGAAAGGCAACTAAAATCAACTCCAAAAGTACAATAGCAAATTAGTAAAAAACTAAGGAAGGATAGGAAAATATGACCCAACACTTACCACAGATGAAGGTGGCTGGGAACAACAAACACAAAAAAAAAAAAAATACAAGAGAATAACAATATTTTGGCCTACAGCCTTATTCGTGCAGAAGTGAAACACCAGATGTGTACACAGGGACCCCTGCCTGGTGAATGGCATCGCCAGTGCAGACGGTAGAGCAGGAGGGGGAGGGGGGGGAGGGAAGCTCAAGTATTGGAGCGATAATTAATCAATACAATTGATGGTATATTCTCATTGAAAATGATAGACTGATATAATAAGTGAGGATACATATATAAATCAAATTTTGAAAAAGTATAAGTGAAAAATAAAATATAAAGGTAAAAGAAATATAAATAGTAGAGATAATAGGAGTTCGGTCTGGTGGAAGGAATTTATTGGAGATTGAGCCTGGAGGATGTCTGGTGCCCAGGATATTCTGATAGGCTAGTTCCCGTATACGTAGTTCAGAGGAGGTTGTGTTATCAGGGAAAACTCAGATCGTCCTAACTGAGAAACAGTTGTTCACATTATTCAGTTTGTGGGAACTGGCATGTTTTGCAACTGGATGGGCCTCATTGTTAGTATATACTGTCTGGCTATAGGCCATTCATTCTGACAGTAAGTGGGTTTCTAGTGAGGCCTAGTATATGAGCTGGAGCAATGGAGGCATGTAAGTTGATATATGAGGTGTATTGTCATGCAAGTAGCATGACCAATGATGGGGAATGTTTCCCCTGTGGTGGGACTGGAGTTAGTGGTATTGGTGGTCACTAGTGAATGGCGATGTAACAGAATAACGATTTCCAATAGACCTGGTGAAACAACAAGATTATCATATAAATGGTGCTAAGTCCATTTTTGTACCAATTCCATGAATTGGTACAAAATATGCAGCTCTATCTTTGACTGTCAATGGCCTATCAAGAGTGAACTCCACCTTTAGTGTAAATAGTGATATCCTCAGCAGATCATATTGATATAATCATCACAAGTTGGTGGTGAGATATTATAATACAAACTCAGTGATTCAACAACAGGGCATGTCATCAAATCAGTGTGTTTTCATAATGCCTATACAAACACAATGTCCTGTTAAACAGTACACAGAACTATAAGGATAAAAAGCAGTGATTTTTACAGTAGCAATAAAAGGAAGAGAGTTGAAGTTACTATTATCTATGAACCAGTCTGAGACCGATAAGAATACTTAGTTTGACCTCAGAACTTTTTACTTCTACCAGCTGTAAATTACCAAGACATACTCATGTCTCGAAGCACCAACAACGACAGTAACGTGAGCTGACACAACTTAATGTAAACCACCACTGATGCTGCAAGTGGTGAAACAAATTGTTCTCATCATGAAATGGAATCTATCAATAAATCTCACACCTTGGTCTATGATTATGTGTCAATTGCAGTAAGGAATAGCACATTACTTCTTACAATTCACCCACACAACAGAAAAGAACTTCTATATTATATACTTGTATATATTTCAACAGAAATATTTAAGTAATATTTTTTACCTTATCATCTTCAGTTATTACTAGCAAGTAACTAAAGAGCAGGAATTTTACAGGACCACCACAACAATATTATTTGAAGCAAAATATAAGTCAACAGTTTGAATCATATGCACAACACTTCACTGAAAAACACACCCCTACCTAATGCAACACATGTGAATAATTTATCAGTACATTTGTACAGGAAAATTCTGTTGGCAGCATGTGGATACTAACAAATGTGAAATGTATACGTGCAGCTTAGACTGAAAAGTGAATCTTTACAATTTTCTGTCTGTTAAACACTAACTAGTAAATATAAAATACACTTTAAGAACTTCATATTTAACCGAAAATGGAAAGCAAGATACACAAGAAACCAATTTTCAAACAACTAGAAATAGGTTTTCCTCAAGAGCTTTGTAACATATTCAGATAATCAATAAACACAGAGAAAAACACTGATAGCAGTCACTGTAGAATACAAACATAGTAACTGGTATTTCAGTTATAATTCCTGTGTCTGTAATAATTTTCATATAAAAAATGCGTTGCGCAGTAACTGCTGCAAAAAGGGATTTTTTCTTCGGTTTCGTCCACCGATTTATTACAGTTAAACACTAACAAACATCGTTTAGTTACTATAAATGCAGTTGCTCATGTCATTTTCAGACTATCAAACACAACTTATTTAAAGGTATCGTGAACATCGTGTGGTCAACTCATACAGTTTAACGGGCAATATGTGCTAATTGACAATTCTTTACAAACCACAGTGAACAACAGGCGAGTGAGAGGTGTGTTCTGTTGTTAAGCTGTGCTGTAAGACTTCGTAAGCAGCTTTAAGTTGTAAACATACCTCTTCCAGAATATACACAGCATTTATCGGCTCCATATCACCTGCTTCTGTCAGAGACAATCCTTCTGTCGTCTTCAGAGCAAATCTCAATACAACTCCACAACAAAATAACAACGATCCACGAGAACAGCTGATAGGTTCAGGTACAGAAATGCTTAATGTCCCAGAGAAAGAATAGCACTCTCAATTTCTGCTGCTAAAAAACTAAGATCATTGCTGTCTGAAATCTAAATGTTTGCCAGCCTTTCACTATTTCCATCGACACATATAAAATTTATGGATACACCAACAATTTATTTCTCAAGTAATCCATGGCATTGGTAACAGCAGCCAGTTTGTAGATTAGTGAAAATCCAAGATCAATCTCAATATGTTTATCCAGTTTCTTAATATTTCACTTACACGTGCTAATAAGAAAAACGTTTACAAAAAATTACTTTTAATTGCGATGAACCATAACTCCAAGTAGCAATTTTAATGTTACCAGAATCTGTACATTCTATGTTTTTTTTATTGTTTGAGTTCAGTTGAGATGAATTTATTTTACGAGGGACAGCTTGCTCCAGTGGTAATTACAATACACCATCCAATTATTTTTATTATATTGTTATTTTCATGAATACTGCCTTTTTTTTTTCCTCCACTCATTTTCTTTTGCCAATTAAGAATTTAATCGTTTTCGGCCTTTTAGTAAATTATTCATCGCTTCCTTTGGTAATGCATTACAATCCGACACACTGTACCTACAAAGGAAAATGTTTCAGATCGCTTATGCATGACACCGAGCGACAGTTGAAAGTCGAGTGCCCGTGGTTATCCTTTCCTTTGCTTGCAGTACTCACAATTATACGAGCCTATCCATCCAATCCCCATCACCAATAAATTCCTTAATCACCCTCTTGTTTACCAATGACTCACAATCCTGCTCTTTCCTCATATCAGTTACTGACTGGGTCCTGTGGTAATTTCCATACACAAATCTGGCTACTTTGTTTTGCACTTGCTCCAAAACCTGTGTTTGATCCTCAAAATGTTAGTCCAAAACTACGACACCAGATTCAAGCAGATGAAAGAACAAAGTTTTGTAACCGAATTACCTCGTTTCTCTGGTGCACCCTTTACACACCTAACCATTAAAATAAGGAATGATTAATGGCAAACAAGGTGCCTAAGACGGGTTTATGCAAAATATTACTGAAGCAGGGTATCACTGCCTGATGCATCCAGAAATTTTTTATGGCTATATTAGAAAAAAACTGTAATGAGCCTGCTTAAACAATCAAAAAAATTTGAAATTCATCCTAAGGAATTAATGAAGGATACAAAAAAGCTAAAAATACACAAGGCCGTTGGTGTTAATAGTAACTAATAGTAGGATGTGACATTGTACCTTATCTTGAAACGTTAATTAAATTGAGTCCCGATCCTTGCTGCTTACCTGGTGACTGGAATAGTGCGATAGTAGTACCGGTCACAATGGAGGGGTAACAAATAGAGCCGAAAATTATAGGCCAATCAGTTTAACATCAGTTGCAAGTAATAGCATGTAACGACATCATAGGTATCTGTGTGCAACTTAAGCTCTATTCAAGTAGGCTGCATGGCTTTAGGCAATGATATTAATGCGAATCTCAGTTTGTGGGATATGTGCAAGATATTGTCGGTTGGGGTAGTTCCGAAACCTAAATTACCAGCAGTAAAATAAATTTTTTAGCCATTAAATTGACATGATTGGATTCATTACCAAATAAGGAATCTGATCATACTAATTGATTGCGAATTTAATAAATTTATGAGGACTAAAACCAATTAAACACCGAAAAAATCATCGAAACTGTCAAAACCATCCGAAATTACCCCAACAAACCCTACATCGAATCAAATGGTAAAGGAAGGCGCTTATAGATAAGGATGGAGAAGAAGTTACTAAGGATTTTAAAAAGGCAAAAATTTTAAGTTACTGGTTTAGTGAGAGCATAAGCGACAATGAATCAGAAATGGGAGGGTCTAAATCGGATAACGAGCTAAAGAACACAATTAGAAATGAGCATATCAAAAAGTTTGAAATTCGTCCCGAGGATATCATGAAAGAACTAATAAATCTGAAAAAAACCATAAAGGTTCTGGTGTAGATGATATTACTACAGAAGTCTTAAAGATAGTAGAAAGTGACATTGTACTTTACCTTGAAGTATTATTTAAATTGAGTCTGGATACTTGTTGTTTACAAGAGGACAGGAAAAGTGCGATGGTAGTGTCGGTACATAAAGGAGGGGTGCGAAACAGAGTCGAAAATTCTAAGGCTGGAGGTTTCTGCGGTGTTGAATATGAATACATTCTTGTTATGCCACGGGATTTACACTTCGAGTTGTCAATATGTAGTTTCTTCCCCATTTCATAATCATGATCAACCTTTAGCTATTTATCTGTGTACCTAATAAGATGGCTATTCTTTGAATTTATCTTCATCTCATGTTGACTCACCCTAGCTTGATATCTTGTCTAGATGTCTATTGTTTTGATCCTGTTATATAACATTATGTCATCTGCAAAAAAATATAACTTCTGGTAGTAAACCGTCAATACAGTAGTTCATAACAATAACGAATAGCAATGGTCCCAATACAATATTATATAGGTCTCCCATGTTCACTCCTACTTCTTTTGATACTGCATTTCCTATCCTAAGTTTTACTTTTGTAACTTTTAGGAATTCTTCTACCCAGAAAATCAATTTTTTTTTATCAACTCCAATAGTTTTTATCTTATTTAGCGCTATTAATGGTTCACTCTGTCAAAAGCCTTTGAAACGTCTGTTGCTACATTATCAGTTAACTTATTAATCCGTGATCACCACAAGCCGCTATCACTTTGATGTCCATTTTCAACAGACAACTATCAGTAAGTGAAAGTTCACAGACAGCAACTCGTGATCACGGCGATGATGGCCACTTTTTTAATCCCCACCTGGGGCGACTGTGAAGAGAAGGCTTCACAGCTCTCCTACCACACTCGATACCGAAAGCGAAGCTAGACATGTAACACCAAGGAAGGTCTAAAGGATAGTCAGTAACCGTGATAAATAATGATTACTGATTACGACGCTGTTGGAAATTTCTTTCGATACCCATCAACACAATTCCACTCCTCCTTCCCCCCCCCCCCCCCCTGTACATTTAGTTCTCCTCACTACTGTGTATTATTTGTTATATTAAGGCTCCTCTACACAATAGCCCATGATTGAGGATTAAAAAAGTGGCCACCATCGTCGCATTCATGAATTGCTGTCTGTGAATTATCATTTACTGACTGTTGTCTGTGGAAAATGGACGTCAAAGTGATAGCGGTTTCTGGTGATTACGGATTAATAAGTTACTCTGTGTTATGCAATCATAATTTTATAGATTCCTTGAGGTTTTGTATTAGTTAGGTTTTTGTTTGTTGATGGCTGAACTCAATCATCGCAAATTCCATTTACAAACCGTGCAACATCAGAAGGAAGTCAGATGTAAATGTTATCTGTGTAGTTTCGGCTAGTGATGGCAGAACATTGGAAAATAATTGATTTACTGAATTAAAGTTATGATAATTACAAAGAAAGGCTACGAATCTTTTATTAATCAGATAATTTCTATAACGTAATTTAAAAAAGGCGACGGTGTAACTAAAGAAGAGATTACCATAATCTTCCAGAAATAATTGGAAAACATTAAATAAGTACCAGGCAGAAACGATGCACAAAGAAAAATAACACATTCTGTTGCTGTCTGTTTGCTTATCACGTAATTATAATCATTATCGGAATGAGCATCAAAAACAATAAAAGTAATGTGAAACAGATAAAGGAAGAGCAGATGGTGGATGTTGACTATTCACCGCAAGTCAACAAGGTGTAGAGCTGCCTATTATTGTGCTAGGTATTAGGCAAGGATATGTGAAAACTTCGACCAGTGAAATTGGCGGCCAACCTAAAATCTGCGAAATCTGCGGCCAATACCTGTTCTCTTTGTGTCACTGCCACGCCGTCCCAATCACTCTAAAGGCCCCTTTAGACGACACTACCTGTTCTCACTAAATCGTGGCCTGGAAGTTTTCACGTGAACAAATCATTTTACATTACACTCCCAAAACAGCCAAGCTAGTTTCTAATTAAAAAGCACATCACCTTGTTTCATAGGTTAAGTATTCTTTCTTAGAATTTTTTTTTCGCACTCGTTACTGAAAACTGAATTTTTTTCTGATCTGCAACACTGTTCGGAAAATCCAGTGCAGTACTAACTAATAGATCGGAGTGGCCGAGGTAGTCTAGAGGCGGCCATACACGAGCGCTCCATCCGTCCAAAGGGAGCGATGTCACTCCATTATCGTGTCATCTGTGGGGAAACTGATGTGGATGACGTGGACTGACAGGATTATTTGGATATCCAGTCAGTCCAATATCCTTCCGTTTCGTCCATCATACCCTCAAGCCGATTGACGGTGCGTGGGGAAAACCACGTGGAGTGACATCAAGCCATTGCTCCAGTCGGCTCGTGTATGGCGAAACCGTGGTCCAAACACTTCTCATTCTATCACTGACCACCAAGCAGACAACATCAGTGCCTTGAGTGGACTACACAACATTGTACCACTGCTTTTTGTTTTGAAACTGGTATAGAAATATTTGTTTTGCTACTAGTTTAATATTATTTTGAATGTAGTATTCAAAATAACAGAGTCTTAAAAAATATTAAGTAACGATTAGGACGATATTATTTTTTATTTTACTTTTTTTCAGAAAAATTTATTTCGTCTCAACATGACTTCGTGCTGGAGATTATTGATAACAATAAAGATCACCCCTGTGGCAGATCTCTAATCCTGACTACCATGACAAAATAAAAATAAATATGGCAATAGATCAATTGCTAGTATTATTTAAAATAAATACATAAATGCAAACAGAAAAACCGTGTTAAAAAAATCTTAGCGGTCTTGTTTTTAAAAAGAACATAGTAAAACAAGATCAATTTTATATTAGACTACTTTTTTAAATTTTGTCTTTTAGAACATGTGACTTACCTGTCACTATTTTCGGCTTGCTAAACTACTTAAATTTAATAAATCTGTTTATAATCACTATATAGCATTTCTTTAAGTTTTCGTAATATCACAGAGCTTATTTATCGTCATTTCGCACTTTTTTGGTCGTTTATTTAACTCTCAGCTTTTGTATTCAGTATTCTATTCGGAAAACGGTTGGGTTTCTTTTACAGTTTGTGGGATGAGATATGCTATGAAGTGATTTTGGAAAGAAGAAACCTCATTGCCTCCTTTTTTCGCAGTGCCTTCATGGTAGGTATAGATTTTGCTTGTTATGGTTTTCAAGTCATAAATGCAAAAACAGTTAACCCACAACTGCTGATGGTAGAATATTTTTTCCTGCACTAGTAATGTGAGGCAAAGGGAGATTTTGCATGAAATCTATTACAATTCTTTTCTATGGCCTTTAAGCAAGAATAAAACTTGTGTTTTAATAACAGTTATAAACTATAAAACATCTGTAGTGTCAACCTGCTATTTAGAACATGGACTACAAAAGTAGCAATCCGCTTAGAGCGCCGGCGGGGCGGCTTTTAACAATACAACCAGTTTGATCCTATTCTATAATAAACATACCGCTACAGCATTGTTGAGAGTTCTGGCCGCAGATTTCACTGGGCGCAGTTTTCGCGACACCCTTTTTCCTGCTGCCATGTGGTCGCGGTATTCAGCTGCTAAGAGTATGTTAACAATTATTTGTTGCTAGATAAGAAACGTGTCAGTATTCCACAAGGATACTTTTGGTATTAAAATATACGGGATGTCTACATATACTTCTACCGGTACACTCTGCAATTCACAAATACTGTGGGTGGCAGAGGGTGCTAAGCACCAATCCTAATTCTGTGCATTCCAATCCCGAACAGAACGAAGAAAGAAGGAATACATAAAAGTATCAGCACGGTATCTTATTTCTCTAATCTTATCCCTCCTGTCATTCCGACATAAAAAGGTTGGCGGAAGAAGTATTTCATTACATTCATAATTTAAAGAATTTCGCAGATTCTCTAATAAATTCAAACGAAAAATACGTCATCTGTCTGCCAAACAATCCCAGCCCAATCGATGTATCAATTCTGTGACACTTTCGTAAGGACTGTAGCAACCAGTCACCTATCGAGCAGCTCTCTTCAGTTCTTTCTCTAACGTGTCAATCAATCCCTTGCGATACGGATCTCAAACTCAACAGTAATCCAGAAGCGGTCGCACTAGTGTTTTATACGCTATCTCCTTTGTATGAGCTTACAATAGGGTATTTGACTACTTCTTGAAAATGGTTTTAAATTGTTTATTGGCACACCTTATTCACCGAGTGAAGAGATTTTTTGACAAAAGTGCATTATTTTGCAAAAAATTCAAAGTTAAAATTTAAAAAATTTAAAAGCCCGCCAAAACACTCATTTGCTGCCTGGCGCGTGCAACGGCAGCCGCTGGAAATGGAGCGTTTCCTGTTACCCAAGTTTTCAACAATTTTTTATTGTTTGTTGCTGGTTATTTCTTGTTATTAATGAAGGTTCGTTTTGAATATAAAATCTAAAACAATTTGGAAAAGCCTACAGCGGAAAAATATTGAAAGTAGACTCCTTATTTGTGGGCCTAGCAATAGAAACAACCACTGAGTTTTATTCTGTGGAGCTAAAAAATGTAACAACTTCAATTTGACATTGCAACAAAGTCACTTACGATTTTCTGTGAATCTCATTTTCACCGCAATTTCGTAGAGCAAATGTAATACGTTGTTTAAGGCGAGAATTGGTAGGGTTGGTCCTGAGGTTCGATCCTCGCTTCGGAATATTTTCAGTTGGTTTTCTTTTGTCATTTTCTTTGGATACTAGTTGCTGTTTGTTGCATTGCATAATAATTTTTTCCCGAAAATCCACCAGAAAATCAATTTAATTTTTCTGAAGGCTTCACAAATTTTTGAATAACAAGCGAATTACAACCATTTTAAACAACCAAAGAAGATTTCAAAAAGGAAATTGGACGTTACTTGTACACCGAAAAAAAGTTTTTTTTTTTTTTTTTTTTTTTTAATGAAAATGATTTGCACATTAAAAGTAAATATCGCCTAATAGACGCAGTTGTATCGTCACGTAAAAATTCCAACGAAAAGGACACAAAGAGTTCCGGAACTGTTGCAAGATTAGCATGAAATTTCTACATGAGATGTCACTTCTAAAATAAATTCCATTGTTCACGGCCGTGCACCTGTATTTTTTGCATGATATTCTCTCTCTGGTAAGTTTAAAAATCAAAACTTTTCATTTATGGTAGCAATTTCTTTCAAACACTTGCATGACGCTTAGCAACTATTATGAATTCTTCGAATAAAAACATGGTAGTGCAAAAAACAGCAAACAAATACCGAAAAAAAATAGTATCCCAACCTAGGTTCTTCGAATGTAGGACGTTCTGAATTCCATTACCACTCTTCAATCACGCAGCTATCCTGACACTACTTCTTAATTGCTTCTCTTTATGTTAATAGTGAACACTTCACAGTTTCTTCATGTGAGATGAAGTGAAACGAGGTAGGTAAATGAATAAACAAACAAATTCAGTTTTATTGACAAAAAATATTATTTATCCATAATCTTTAATCTGCAATTAAGAAAAATGGCCCACAACATCCAGTTGTTCCGAGCGTGGTGAGTGAGCGGTTAACGCTCTGGCCTCTCATCCGGGAGGACGCCGCACAGTGTAATATTTTCTAAATTTAGAGGGACAAAAGTCTGTTTTGATAATAGGATAATAGTCTACGCAGGCAAAATAGTTATTTATATTCAAAGTAGATAAACCATATTACTCGGAACAAAGGTTTATTTCCCACGAATTCACTCCTAACAATAGAAAAAATAGTTTGAACAATGGGCTTCCTGTGATCCACCGATCAAGCGCTCCAGTCGGCTGCGCCATTTTACTGAGCTTGGTCGATGATTACGCTGTGTTTCTGTGTGTTAGTAGTGACTTCTGTGTTTCTGTTGCTTTTGGCGATCCTCAAGGTAAGTTTACGCATGGTTTTTCCGTGATACATTAGCATCATTAAAACAAAGCGAGATTATTTTTAATTAAAAAAAAAAACAAAAAACTACTGAGCCAATTTCATGTTGCATTTTAGTTCATTAAACCACAATATATCGGTCTCTTGTTATATTTATTTGAAAGAGTTGCTTATTAGCTACAAGAAATACCTTCATTTGTTTGTGCATAATTGCGACACCCATGCAACTTTTCTTTATTTCTTTATTTTCACTGCACAAATTTCGCGTAAAGAATTTTTCGACGTATTGTTTGCTAACGCACAACAATCAATCTCTAACTTTCAATTTAATTATAAATGAGTCTCAAATTGAAGCTGTTTCATTTTTAAGCTCAGCAGAATAAAAGTCATGGTTTTTTTTTTTTCTATAGCCAGCCCACAAATAACTAATAAGGCATCTATTTTCGATATTTTTCCGCTTTAGGCTTTTACAAATTGTTCTCGATTTTGTATTCAAAATGAAATTTCATTAATAACAAGAAATGACCAGCAACAAACAATAAAAATAGTTGAAAACTTGGATAATAGGAAACGCTCCTTTCCCAGCCACAGCATTTACAGACGTGTGACGTCACTCAAGCGACCACCTTTCCTAGAGCGTTTACTGTCACGTGACCAATGGTAAGAAAAGTATAATTTTTATTTCACTTTTTTTTTATTAAAAATAGTCCACTTTTCTTTTCAAAATTGAAAAAATTATCTTCCTTAAGCATTAATCTACGAGAATGAGTTCAATTTATAATATTTTTTTAATACTGTCAAATAGCCTATTGTTCCAGATGTAAATATTTATACTAATGATTTCCGTTGGAATTATATCTTTTCCATTGTTATTACAATTTGGGATACTAATTTCCTCACTAGATGATAGTTAGCTACCTCCTGCTGTACTTTTATTGTAGGCCTATTTTTGCGTATGGCTTTACGCCTCGTCAGCGTGAAGCTTAACTTAGAGGCGAGGAATGTCTGGGGGTAAGAAATGGGAAGGATTTTTGTCAATGCTCTTTTAAAGGAACTATTCCGGCATTTCCTTGGAGTGATTTCAGGAAACGATGGAAAACTGAAATCTAGAATGGTTTGAAGAAGATTCGAACCCGTAACCTACCGAATGGGAGGCCTCTCTCATGCTGACGTTGCATGTGATTTGAGCACTTTGAGAAGGGAAATATTACGACTGTTTTAGTATTATCTGTTTAACTTTTCATTTGAATCTTCTTTCGTTTCGGAAAAAAATTATTGCTATAGTACTGATATTTACGATTTTGACAGATTTGAGTGATATATTAAAACAGCTGGCTTGGGAGTAGGCTTGCCAACTTTTCAGATTTCCATGACGGGCAAATGCCAACTTTTCAGATATCCAGGACCGAACATTTGCCGGAAGGAAGGGGAGAGTGGGGTGTGTATGTTATAAAAAGTAAAATTTATAGGACAATTCGGTTTTTTATTTTTAATTAATAATTGTTACGACAATCGCGTACTAAAAATAACAAAAACCTCTAAGGAACAAACTGTGTTTCACTCCCTTTTTGCCATCAAATTTAACAGTGAAAATAATTTTACACATTTTATAATTTGCGGTTCAATCGTTTTCCTTACGCAGTCAAGTTTTAAACCCGTCATTTGACGAGTCGTCAGTACACGACATTAACGTTTCCGTATTTTGCTTGGTTACTCATTATTAATTTGTAACATATAAACGGATTTGCGACTAAACGTTTGAACACAGAACGGAAAAGTTGAATTACATTCAGCGAATTTGGGAATGAGGAGCGAGGCGCGGCGACCTAGATTACTTCCTCCTAGTGATGTACCGGATATCCGTATCCGTATCCGCGGATATCCGAGGGGGAAAAAAGATCTGTATCCATATCCGTTACTTTTTTAGCGGATCTCTAATGGATCTTTTGTAAAGAATTTCACTAAACACGAAAATAAAATTTTAAAGATATCTAGCAATGAAATACTATTAACTTCACTTCCAATTACTTCATATTTCTTAAAATCTCATATCTGGTACATTTATATTGCAAAAAATTATTATTTAAACATATATTTTACTGCAATGAAGTCTTCACGGGTGTACCGCCGGATTGTGTTGTGAAAACACGATATTTCGACGACAAGCTCCGCCGTCCTCTTCAGGTGTGGAGACATCTGCACTGGTCGGCTGACCCACAGATACCCTACCTGTGAAGATGGTGGAGCTAGTCGTCGAAATATCGTGTTTTCACAATACAATCCGGCGGTACACCCGTGAAGACTTCATTGCAGTCGTACGCCGGAAAAGTCTTCGTTCTTATATTTATTTTACTAGTTTACCAAAGGTAACTGCTAACTTACCACTGTAGTAAGTTTTAAGGTATTATTTTAACTAGTCTTAATAGTGAGATCAGGGCTCTATTCCTTGTGATTTGTTAGCTGAAATTGTGTTTAAGGTACTACTAAAGTGTTTACATCAAATAAAATAATCACTTTTACAGAAACTTTTTTAAAAAAATGTTATATTTAACATTAAGTTTGGTAAATTGTAAAAGAGTAAATTGGCAGTTTTGTCACCCAAAAGTCTATTACGATGAGCATCATAAATTATTTCTGCTTCACTGAAAAGCTGCTCTCTTGGAACCCTTGTTACAGGTGATGATAAATATGTGCGACTCATTTATTTACTATTATTGTTAACAGCTTTTTTTAACAATCAGGTGCAGCTGATGTGCTACAAAATCAATATTATCTACGTCTGATAAAGTGCAGGAACTCTTCGTGTTGGATTCTCCATCTCTTACCACGCAGTGCACATTTTGTTTGGGATTCCTCACCCTTCAAACATATTTTAAAAAATTTCCGAAATATAATCTCCCGTTAGGCGTTCCTCAAGTATCTCCGCATTTAAAACGATATTTTACCTTATAAAATGTTTTGTAATGTTCTGGATACCAAAGAAACACCTTACCAAAAAGTCTACGAGATATAGGATGTGAAGGAAACTCTCTCAAAATCCTTCAACACATCTTTCTTTTCGATCCTAAAATTCGCTGCAGATAAATTCCGTAAAATATTTCCTGCCTTTTAGAACATAATTTGCAATAACATTATCCAGCAATCGTCGGAACCCAAAATCTTCTACGTGTTGAGAAGGTAATCCAGATAAAGCTATCATTTCTGCAATTAAATAGTTTTAAATAATTTTTACTATCCCACATTTTGACTTTTACTATGTATTCGTTAAAAATGTTTTTCGGAATTCTCTTTTTACCATTTTTAAAGACATTCCCTGCTGAATGTGTTCGCCGGCAATCTTCTTAGCGGAGTCTTCTTTTAAGAATAACTCATATTTTTGTGGGTGTTTCGTCTGAATATGAATTTTAAGAAAGTTGTACATTCATGGGAATACATTCCTTCACAGAGTTTGTATTTAGCAGATTCGTCATTTACTATAGTAAAATATTTCCATATTACACTACTATACTTTTTTTGTATAAATTGTTTTTACCTTAATTTAACTTACAACTTCCCAAAAACATAAATGTATATAATCTACGCAATCCTATGTCATCCTAAAATATAAACATAAACACGCACAGTACAAGGTCAAAACACTTCCCGTAAGCTGGACGCTTGGTGGATAATATATCGTATTTGACGACTTCTCCACCATCGGTCCAAGTTGAGAAAGTTGAGATCCGTATCCGTATCCGTATTCGCGGATCTAGACAATAATGATCCGTATCTGTATCCGTATCCGCGGATATACATTTTTAACGATCCGGCGCATCACTAATGACAACAAGGGGAACGGAGAGAGAACGAGAAGGCAATATACGGCTTTTGACGGCCATGTGGATATTTCGTCAGGATATGACTTTTATACAATTTCTGTTAATTTTATAATGTTAAACTTTAATAATAACAAATAATTGTTGACAACTGATTATCGTACCTCTCAGACGATACACATCGTGGTGCGTCCTAGTGGTAGTTAAACAAGTGATGACAACAATTCAGCTATTCAGATAATTTAGGTAATTAATTTATTTCATAAATACATTTCTTGAATTTAGCAGACAGTACTCGTATCATTTATCCTGTATTTTATAGAGGCGTCTAAAAGTCTAGCGCCGGCCTTGAAAGTGACACTTTCGACTTACATCACGGCAAATTCAGAACTTAATTGGAATGATGTGCAAAAATCATTCGATTAGATTACTCAAAATTTTCTGTGTAGTATTTCCGAAAATGATCTTTTTAATGAAGTATCATTATTAAAAAAAATATATTGACAAGGAAAAGGTTAAATTTTGGTCTTCAGCAAAAGTCACAATAGAGAACAAATGGTTAGAAATATTTCATCATTTTGAAACTGTAATGATTCGCTAAGCTCCCTGTTACATATCACTTTTTATTGTACATAAAGTAAAGGATTGGAATATTTTTCCATTTCTTGGGATGTCCACTGTATGTTCGAAAGATGCGCATGAAAGGGGAAAGGCAAGGATTTTACGCTTCAGTGAAGGGCAGTCTGGCTGGCGCCTTTTAAGCAGAATGTTAAGAGGATTAGGGATTCCTGTCGGGCACGCCGTAAACAGAATTCCTTCCTCCCGAAGGAGGCATCGGCTCTCGAAGATTGCCGAAACTTAACGTGGCGAAGAGAAGCTACAGATTCACATGACGTCACATGGTCAGCCAATCACAGGGAACATAGTACTAAGATTCGGGGAATTTTATGTTCTATGTCGTCTTCGAGCCACAAGAGGCGGAGACAGAGTTTACCTCCGTGGCGGCAGAAAAAGACGAGACACTTCCTTCCTGACTTCCCTTCAGTCGGGAGGCCAGCCAGGATCATTCCATTCCGGAGCCCAGACGAGTCACTGGCGACTTGGGGTCCACGTGTGCTGGGCTGACTTGTGTCCTGAAGACCATCTGAGGCGCACTTCTAACTTGCGACTTGCCGCATACTGCTGGCGTGGCCAGTTACGACGATCGATCAGGTGGTCATCTCCGCCCAGCGCTACCTGCAGTGGAACGGTAATGTGTTTCTACGAAGCCATTCAGCCTGCAACTCCCATTGAAACTGTACTGTACCCTTCAGCGCATCTGAGATAAAGATCCTTGCTCTGATCTGATAAAACCACTGAGCTAGACAGTGTAACTGTCGAATGACAGGTTAATCATTCGTGGCGTCCGAATCCATTAAAATTCATTACTGTTTGCTATCATCATAACTGGTAACTTACTTTGTATTAGAATAACTGTGAGATTTTTAAAGTACAACTATACTTGTTTGCTTGCATTTAAAGGGCTCATTGTACATCTGAGCGTTGCTTAGAAAATTGCACAACGTCTTGTTTATTAACGTAATGGTAAATAAGCTCAGATTTGTAGATGCCATTGTAAAAATCTTTATTAAAATGTCTTTTTGTGACAGTTTTCAAATCCCAGAATCATCCAATTCTCATTTGAATAATTTACATTTTGATATTCAATTATAGCGTAATTAATTAAGAATTAATTAATAATATCCCCCCCCCCCCTGGTGATACGCTACAATTGGCGAACCCAAGCGTTGGGGCACGAGTAAAACATGTATTGAAGCCCAGAATTTTCAATAAGTTTCATGGAGTGTTGCAAATGGCTTTTGGCAGTTTTATTATTCTTGTAGAAAATAGATAGTGCATAACTTGATTTTTGATGTTGCATTCATTACATGTATTTTTTTATTTTTTTTATTTTGAAAATGTATGTGTTCTTATGTGCTCATGTTTGTGCTAAATTTTGATGTACAATTTGTGCGAAGTTTCTGTCCGCATGCACTTGCTATGTTTATCCATTACAGCGTTGATATTGATTTTTGTGATCCGTCTGTCTTTTGAATTTTTTGTTTGATATGTGGTGCATCATTTGCTGAATTTGGGGGAGTTTCGTATTGTTTTATTGAACCGCGAGAATTGCTGGGGTATTTCTGTTTTTCCCTGTGTTTCGTATGGAGATTTTGTGTGATTTTTTTTTCTTGAGACTTTCGATTTTGGGGGACTTCGGTTTGGATAGTTTAGGTCGTTCATGAAGCTTAAGGCCCGGCCACACAGAACGCGACAAGCGACAACGACACGCGATATTGTGTCGCGGCGCGACGTCGCTATTGTTGTAATTCACAGTTTTGAATCGGGGCGGTCACACACAAAGCGATCCGTCGCCGGGCCGCAGCCTTTGTCGCGGCGACGAGCGACACAGTTGCACAAAATTACAGAATTGTCGCGCGACAGAGCGACATGGCCGATGAAGAAAAATTGATTTCCACCGCATCCGACGGCCACTACTTCCGGTGTACTAAGAGATGCATATGAAAAGATTTCCAGCTCATAAAAAATAATTTTTCGCATTCAGAATTGTATTTTTTCTTCTTAGTTTCTCACTTTGTTTGTTTGTTTACACTGTAATTATTTAAAATAAATAATACTTGTGTTTGAGCCTATCTTTTTATTGTGAAATACATTGTCAATAATAAATTGTATATATTATTGTGAATATTTCACTTTGTGACGAAACTCCTGGTTTTAGGGGTATTTCTTAATATTGACCTCCACGCAATTGACACAGCTGCCTGCAGGGGGGAAGAGCTGGGAAGTGATTAGATTGAAAATCACTTAGTGGTCAGGGGCTTTCGCCAGGGCGCTAAGATTTTCGGGCCCCGGGTAAGGATTCTTAGCCCCCCTCCTCCCCCCCCCCCAACAAAATTATTTATATTAAACTTTTAAAAACTTAAATTTTAAGGCAAAAAAAATCAAATTACACCTTTTTAAGTAAGATTTTTAAAGTTTTATTTCTATTTAATTAGACACTCTAGCAGAGGAGCCCCCATTGGGGGCACAGGCCCTGGATGCTTTTGCCTCGCTTAACCCCCCCCCCCCCCCCCTAGCACCGGCCCTGGTTTTGGCAGTGTCGTTTTTGTTTTGTTTTTAAGAATATATAGTAAATGAACAGAACATACCTCATACTGTCATGCAAATGGCTAATCTTTCTATTGTACCAATTACTTTTCTCCAGTTCGTGGTGCAATTCGATATAGTTGATTTTAACAGATTGTGTATTTTCTCGAAGCATTCTCGAGACATACGAAAATATGTATAAAATCTATCTTCTTGTGATACCAGTCCCCGGCAAAGGCGGTAGTATTCACCAAGGCATTCTCTCTTCTTATTGATGTCAGAAACCCAGACCATTTTTAGTGCGAACAAAATAAGTAGAGTCTCCTCATCGCTTGACATGTTAAGAATTTCCTAGCCCAAAAAAACTTATTAAGAAAGAAATAGAGAAGTACAGGTTTCTTCGCGAGAGAGGGTCTCACTGGCATTTGTCGCTATGGAGTTGTCGCGTCCTGTGTGACGTACCAAAATCGCGTATCGCCGCGACGAGAGAACGACCACTTGTCGCTGTCGCTTGTCGCGTTCTGTGTGCCCAGGCCTTTAGATCTGGGGCTGTCATAATGGAAAATTTAAATGTAAATTCAGACACCCAGGAGATTATGAATGAATCGATTTCCGACGCAGTTAATACGGGGACTATTGCGGAAACTCAGAGGGTTGCAAGTGTTGATTTAACTTCCGAAGCGGGGTACAGCTCGCAGTCTACCATATGTATTGGTGAGACAGAGACGGAAAATTTTCCAGATGTCCCTGACGAAAGTGCCTCAGCACAGTCCAATGCTAGAAACACACATGCAACAGAAAACACAGCACCAGCTCAAATTGAAAGCACACTACAACTAACGGATATTATGGCATTCTTAGTGCAATCACAAGAAAACATGAAGGACATGATGTCACATTTTCAAAAATCGCAAGACGACATGAAGGCACATTAGTCAGGAAAAATCGACGCACTTGACAGTCACCAATACCGTCTACTCCACGTCATTGAGGACAGATTATTGATCTCTCCTCAGAAAACAGAGAAAAGTAATGATAGTGGAGAAGCGAATGTAAAACCTGACGTCGCGATTTTATCCGAAGTCAAAAATGATTTGCAAACACAAGAGATAGATCGCACGCTCAGTGACGACAACTTGTTGATTATTCGCGAGCAAACCACAATAGAATCGGAGTGTGATCACTGCGATCAGTCTTAGGAAGTGTCTCAGCTTGTCGAATTGCAGATTGCCAGTGAATCAGTTGACAAAGTCTCCACTCAGCGTCTCGTGAAAGAAATTTTTAGTTTGAAATCGAAGATTTCTGAGCTTAATAATTTCAGTTGTTTAAATGGTACCGTTTCGGAAGTAAAGCGACAGCGGTCAGTGAAACATAAAACAGTTGTTGGGCACGAGTCGAAGGATCATCAGTACATGTCTTTCATTAAGGCAAGAAGAGTGTCCGTTGATGTTTCAATGCTCAGGAGAAAGCGAGATTACTCTCAAAATTCGCAGGCAATAAGCATGCCGTGGGACTTTTCCATCTGTGATTTAACAAGAAGTGCTACACAGGTTTTTAGTTCCTTCCGATCAGAAAAATATTACTTGCAAATGCAAGGATTAAGATATTTTTCTGTAGATAATTTTATGGAGTTAAATTGTGGCTCGTCTTTGAGTTCAGTAAACTCGAATGTTAACCAGATCGGTGGCATAAATAACAGTTTAAATAGCCGGTCAGGAAGGTCGCTACTATCAGCTGTTCCCATTAGCAAACGTTTGTGGCGGAACACAATGGAATTTCCAAGAAACCCAACAGGTAGCAGGACCAAGGGTCTATGCTCTGTGGCTACTGCATGCGAAAGCTTTCACGTCCTGCAAAATTCTGTCAAATACGTCAAAGCTGTGTATTTGGGAAACAGAATAGGTTTCCAAAATAAAAAACATGGACGCCTCAAAAGTCACTGAATTATCATTTCTAATCATGATTATTTAGTGTGCAAATGCGGCGATGAAATAGCTGAAACTTAATGTTGCCGATTATGGAATTCTAAAAATATTGTACTGTATGTGATATAGCTTCTATTAAGTTGCATTAAAAATTAATAAAGTGTAGGTGATGCTAAATGCTGAGAAAGGAAGAAAGTACCAACGCGAAACCTTTCATTTATAGAAGAAAAAGCTAGTTAAAATAAATTCCGCATTCGGAAACTAGATGCTGAACCAACATTTCCTAACTTTATGTGAATTCGCGTGAGACTTCTAAGTCATTCTGACTATCTCGCATTAACGGACACAATTTAAAAAGAAAGCTTTACCTAATTCCCGTAATCTTAAAATTTACCACACCGCCTAAATATTATGCAATCAAGAGCAATGGTGTGAAGGAAGATTTCCACGTTTCGCCTCAAGTCTAAACTGTCACTACGATCAAATGGCGAGGTTAAAACAAATAGTTTCCAAGAAATGTAATGTGCCGTGCAGAAAATAATTTTGTGATCTGTGGTGCAAATGAATGAATTGTATGTAACGTCTGAGCATTTACGCGAGTTACATTTATTATCTTTCTATTGGCAGAAGTCTTTTGTAGCGTGTGGTCAACAGATACCACATCGTCTATGGTTGAAACATGGTCAAAGTTACCATTTCAACTTTTAATTCTAGTTATACGTTTGTAAAGAGTGGCGAAAGTGCCGTATAAAATGCCCTAACGTATGAACTTTGCCTGAGAGATAATGTTGGTTGTTTTGTTATCACCGAATTTCAAGGGATCGTAAGTAATGGTTACATTTACACGGGGGAAACACAATTTTACTTCGTTGTTTCATTGTATTAAGTGAGGACGAGAGCGGAAAAATTAATATTTTTGGTTGTGATTTGGTGAGGCAACGGTGAGTTTTTATATGTACGGGACGAATCTTCCAAATTCAGATTTTTGTGCCAGTTTAACGTAAAGTTGTTGATAAAGTTCAGCAGATTTTGATAGCGAAATGTTTGTTGGTTTATTTTTGTCGCACCAGTGTTTGGTAAAACCCATGGATACCCACGATAAGTGCAGGCGTGACAAATATTTAAATAAATGTTGGATAGCTTGAGATCTCAAAGATGTCTTAAAATATTCCGTTGTCAGAATATACAAGCTTGTTTATGCAATACGTTTAAGCTGGATCACATATAGCTAATGTACATATCTTTTTGTCTTATTATTCTGTCATGTTTATAAATATTTTGTTTTTGCTCTAAGTTTAGTAATTAGAGTGGTGTATTTTAATATTTAAAAATTGGTTTCGCAAAAGGATTGGACGCTAAATCAGATTATTATGCGGATACATTTGTGAGAAAATGGCCAAAGCTTTCATTACTTGTTTATCAGATCAAGTTAGCATCGCGGAAAATTTTTTCCCAAATTTTATTGTGTTATACAATCAAATACAAGAAACGGGGTGAAACTATCAGGTCAATCATCCTTGGTTTTAATGTCAACTCCATAGCTTGAGTTAATACTAAACATATGATGTGGCATATTTCTACATTCGTAACTACTATGCATTTTTGACTACAAAATCCTAAAGGAAAAATTAATTTGCGGGGCAGACGTAATAAAAAAAAAAGCTTCCTAAAATTTTGTGTAAATCACGCACTTGCTTCAGTTTCTCTGACAATGTTCTGCGTATATTGTAGATATTAAGGATTCATAGAAGTTTTATTTTTTATTTTAAGCCTTTATGTAAATAGGTCTATGTGTAATTTATATGCTCATGTATATGTTATTATTGTGTTTAATATATGTTTGTATGAGGGATGGCTATCTGAATTCATGTGTTGCAATGGGTAAAGGAATTCTAAGACGGCCAAAAGATGTAAGAAAGCCCATTAAAATTCAATTCACAAATCGAGAATCGCGGTGATTTTGGGATCTCATTTAAAAACTGTGGTAATTGTTAAAGTGCTAAGTCATTATGTTTTGGTCTAAACTAAAGTAGAATCACAAAACTCAAAATAAAATTATTTTGTCATAATAATTTTCATTAACAGTGGGGCATTATGTAGCGATTCGCTAAGCTCCCTGTTACATATCACTTTTTATTGTATATAAAGTAAAGGATTGGAATATTTTTCCATTTCTTGGGATGTCCACTGTATGTTCGAAAGATGCGCATGAAAGGGGAAAGGCAAGGATTTTACGCTTCAGTGAAGGGCAGTCTGGCTGGCGCCTTTTAAGCAGAATGTTAAGAGGATTAGGGATTCCTGTCGCGCACGCCGTAAACAGAATTCCTTCCTCCCGAAGGAGGCATCGGCTCTCGAAGATTGCCGAAACTTAACGTGGCGAAGAGAAGCTACAGATTCACATGACGTCACATGGTCAGCCAATCACAGGGAACATAGTACTAAGATTCGGGGAATTTTATGTTCTATGTCGTCTTCGAGCCACAAGAGGCGGAGTCAGAGTTTACCTCCGTGGCGGCAGAAAAAGACGAGACACTTCCTGTCCACTGTATGTTCGAAAGATGCGCATGAAAGGGGAAAGGCAAGGATTTTACGCTTCAGTGAAGGGCAGTCTGGCTGGCGCCTTTTAAGCAGAATGTTAAGAGGATTAGGGATTCCTGTCGGGCACGCCGTAAACAGAATTCCTTCCTCCCGAAGGAGGCATCGGCTCTCGAAGATTGCCGAAACTTAACGTGGCGAAGAGAAGCTATAGATTCACATGACGTCACATGGTCAGCCAATCACAGGGAACATAGTACTAAGATTCGGGGAATTTTATGTTCTATGTCGTCTTCGAGCCACAATAGGCGGAGTCAGAGTTTACCTCCATGGCGGCAGAAAAAGACGAGACACTTCCTTCCTGACTTCCCTTCAGTCGGGAGGCCAGCCAGGATCATTCCATTCCGAAGCCCAGACGAGTCACTGGCGACTTGGGGTCCACGTGTGCTGGGCTGACTTGTGTCCTGAAGACCATCTGAGGCGCACTTCTAACTTGCGACTTGCCGCATACTGCTGGCGTGGCCAGTTACGACGATCGATCAGGTGGTCATCTCCGCCCAGCGCTACCTGCAGTGGAACGGTAATGTGTTTCTACGAAGCCATTCAGCCTGCAACTCCCATTGAAACTGTACTGTACCCTTAAGCGCATCTGAGATAAAGATCCTTGCTCTGATCTGATAAAACCACTGAGCTAGACAGTGTAACTGTCGAATGACAGGTTAATCATTCGTGGCGTCCGAATCCATTAAAATTCATTACTGTTTGCTATCATCATAACTGGTAACATACTTTGTATTAGAATAATTGTGAGATTTTTAAAGTACAACTATACTTGTTTGCTTGCATTTAAAGGGCTCATTGTACATCTGAGCGTTGCTTAGAAAATTGCACAAACTCTTGTTTATTAACGTAATGGTAAATACGCTCAGATTTGTAGATGCCATTGTAAAAATCTTTATTAAAATGTCTTTTTGTGACAGTTTTCAAATCCCAGAATCATCCAATTCTCATTTGAATAATTTACATTTTGATATTCAATTGTAGTATCCTGTATAGCGTAATTAATTAAGAATTAATTAATAATTCTCTCCCCCTCCCCTCTGGTGATACGCTACAAAATAAACCATGTTCCATACAATAATGCACTAAAAATTGTATATGTAATACGCGTTGTCCTTACCAGGAACTAATGCTGCGACTGAACGAGTTTTTTTATGGTAAATGAAGTGTGGACATCGGAAAAATCACAATTAAGTGCTGAGACTTTGAAGACCATATAATGTGTGAAATATAATTTAACAAAGTCCTGTGAAAATTTCATGACCTTTCAAACAACGACAGCAATCTACTGAAAAAAATTCACTCAAATGAGAAATATGCCAAAGAATAAAATACTCTACATAATATTTTCGTGTATTATATACTTGAAAATAAAAAAAAATATTACAATACTATTTTTGCATTATATTAAAGTTTTTGTTGCTCCATATTGTAATAGTATGAGAACATTACGATTACATTATCTGTTTAGTGTGGTTATGAGCAGCAGGTAACAATTATTCTGTGCTGACTTAAACTGCCAGCGACACGGTGACCAGGCGGGTCAGCTAGTCAGCTAGCGACCTGAGACAACTTCCAGTAAACCAGCGTGGCATTGTTCCCCTAACAAGAAGTGACCCTCCTCACTGTCAACTGGTGAAAGGCTGAGTAGGAACATCGCCCTAAGAGCGAATTTTATGTGGCTCCAACACTCACAGTAGAGAATTGTGCAGTCATGACAATTTATGGAGACAGACCGTAGCGAAATTCAGACACGGCGTGTTAGCATTTTCTCACGAACAATGAGGGCCAGGGAAGTGCCGATAAAATGCAATTCCCTGAATCTTGGAGGAGTCTGAATGTTGAGAGGTTGTGTGTGTGTGTGGGGACACTGTGGCCCTCCAACAACAAAATTAGTTACTATTTTATTTAAAACATTTCTTTCAAGACTGGACGTATCCGGAGATGGGAGGAAGAAAGACGAGCCTGGATTGGTTGAACGGACGTCCAGGGGTCTCCCCGAATTGTGGAAGCGAGCGGCGATGGCGGCAACAGGGACTGGGACGATAGATCTCGAGGCCATTGAGTCGAGCGGGGAGCTAACAAGAGGCGACACGTACAAAGTGATGTGTTTGTGTCCACGCGGACACAAGTGTGATTGGAGGTAGTTTATGTGAAGACAGGAGCTGGCGTGTCTACCACTGTGCTGAGTCACGGTAAACACCCACGTTATAAAAGTGCACTAAAATTCGAAGGCGCGCTCTCACCCAAATAGCGACCTTGGCGAGGAAACTTGCAGATAAGAGTTTCAATCTGCCGAACTCTGAGTTTTAGCCGGAGCAATAAATTCAAATAACTTCCTGCTTATAACAAAACCAATGACGTGCTTTTGTCTTTTTGATTAGTCATTTTGTTTATATGTCGTAAATATTTAAGTGCTGACAGAAATGATATGTTCACTTCATGTGTAAATTTTAATGCCTGAATAAATGTCCAGGTTATGGAAGTTTTTTTGATGAATCATGATGTCACGCATTTTAATTGATTATGAACCCTTTCTCAATTGAAATAACTTTAGTAAAATTTTACCTGAGATTAAAAATTAAATTCATATGTTTTGTAAATTAATAAGGCGCCCAGACCCACCGCACGTTACAATATGGACCAACTCTTTAATCAAGAACATCCCCCCCCCCCTAAATTTTGCTTTAGCAATGTAAAAATCTGGTCACTTTAAAAAATCAATAGTTACAGGTATGACGTGAGCGAGTGTGATATTCATGGTTTAAGTTTCCACTTCTGTCCGCAGTCCACGATGACTACCAATATTTTTTTTTTGTGTGTGTGTGTTTTAACCTTCTCAGAATCCGTCGCACAAGTCAGTTTAGTAGGTAATATTATAGAATATTATTTCTGAATGCAGCGTGCGTCAATCCGCATATCGGTGCAGAAATAAAAGGACGTTGATGCCACGAAAGTTACAGCTCAACTAAAACACAGTTAAAAACCAGAGGGAGAGGTGATTTTTTTACTTACGAATTCTCGGATGTAATAAAAAAACAAAATGGCCGACCGTAGCGAACAACGCCTCTGGCGGCAGGCAGTGGAACTACTGCAGTGTCAAACTGCGTGTCTCGCAACGGAAACAACGGCAAGAAGAAACGAAAACGCGTTTATTTCACTCAATATTCAGGACGTTAATTCATTACCACGACATCCATAATAGTTTTAAAAACTGAGAAGACTAACAAAAAGACATTCTTGGTGATCAGCATTCATAATTAATGTTGACTCAATTAAATTCTTTCCAAGCCGCTATTAACAATAGTAATAAATAGTTACCTAAGAACGAAGTCTTTCTCGGCGTTGAGAATGTATAAACTGCTCTCGGGTGACTAGCCGAGTCAAGAGTGCGTTGTCACACGATATTTCTGCGACTAGAATCATTGTCGCCATCTTCTGGTGAAGTCTTCACCAGAAGATGGCGGCAATGATTCTAGTCGCCGAAATATCGTCGCCGAAATATCGCCGAAAAACTCTTGACACGGCTAGTCACCCGAGAGCAGTTTATACAATTAGTTACCTGATTACATGAAACACAAAAAGCTGGAAATATGCCCGAAAAGTGTCAGAAATTATCAAAACATGCGACATTATATAATAAATACTGATTTTTTATATCAAAATCGGCATGCAATTAGTAAGTACCTGAATCAAATATTTATAAAATCGGGGACTAACAATTATATAACTTTTTATTTTTACTTTTGTAAACTTAAATAAAATCTGATACTGTTCCAAATATTCAAAAGTAAGGTTGTTTCTTCGATCTCTCAAAATATTTTTATAACTCGATATGGACCGTTCCACATTCACTGATGTAACTGGGCAGTATTTGAAATTGGATGTTGTGTTAGCAGTCATTGTTTCTAAAAAAAAGTTCACCCTTCCCATTACTAAAACTATCAATTTGACACAAAGGTTTAAAACATGGGTTATTGTTCAAAATATTTTCAAACTTCACTGTAAGTTCATACAGGAATACCTCTGGCAATGCGGATGTTATTCATTAACTGAATAGATTCAACTTTTAGTTTCAAGCTTTTTAATACTCGCTGGTATGTGGGAAAAACGAAAGCTAATCACAGCTATGGTTTTAATACTAGAATTGTTAAATGCTTCCTTGTACTGACAAACTGTCATAGCCTCTCCACTATCAAAGTCGTTTATTACACCTTTAATGGTCTCGAAATGTTCACTGTAAAACAGTACAGCATCACCTCACGTCGCCCATCGAGTTACCACTGGTTCCGGAGGTAAAGGCACATTAGGATATTTTTCTATAGCCATTATTACGGAAACGTGCGTTGACAAACGGTTTCTCTGTTGATGAAATCAGTTTATTTGCATTCACACACGTGGGTAGAAGTTCTTCAGGGAGACATCGTGTACAACTTAAGGTTTTATTTATGAATAATTAGGTACACTGTCAAAAAATATTATAAGCATAACGAAAAAAAAACATCGTCAACAGGTTTTAGGTAAAATATGCAATAACTGGTGAAAATGGGTTTAATATGCAAATACATATGCAAACAAGGAAATGCATATAATCCGTCTCTATTCATAACATTGGTTCAATCCAGAAATTACAATGCTCTCATTACAAAAAAAAAAAAAAAAAAAAAAAAAAAAAAAAAAAAAAAAAAAAAAAATTGACTGTAGTATTTACTGTCTGTTTGGGCCGTGAATTTTTAAATTAGATGCCTCAAATCTGTTAATCATACATGGAACTCAATAGCCAAGACTGCAGGAGGCCAGGAGCACAGCTTGAATGTCTTGCCAATACGGCTTCGTAGAGTGCGACCCTTAGCTTCTCCTAATAATAATAATATTTAATTAAATTTCAATGGAGCGCACGCTCCGGTGACAATTTCTCTACTCAACGGTCTTCCCCCTGCACCCACCTACATTTGTACTATGCAAATTTTAACTTCAATATAATAAATGCTGTCAAGACGAGATTGCTTGTTGCCGTGATGTGCCTTAGCGTCGACTCCAGGAGTGACTGCGGGACCTGGTCCGAGTCCTGACCCGGCCATCCTCATGCGGTTCCCCGCAATCACCTAGTAGAATACACTTACCACACAGAATAAAAGCTGTATGTTCCGCCGATAGATGGCGACACTTGGCTGCCCCATTAGAACAGATTCACGCAACACGTTGTGAAGCGGGCGTGGTGATTAAAAAGCGTCGCATTCCCAATACTTCTCGAGATTTCCATAACTCAGTTCGTAATCGAAACTGATTGGAGAAATAAAAACAGATATTTGGCAGAATTTGCAAATTAATTTGTGGTACGAACACAATGATCAACTTTAAAGAGTAAGGCAGGGCTACACTGCGTCCCGTCACGTGATATCACGTGACAGACGTGAGTTGTTTCTGTCTTACGAGTCACGTGAACACTGCAGTGACGTCACGTTTTTATTCTCTGCTCGTGCGCGTATTCTGTAGTCACGTGATGTCTCGCTTTCTTTCTGTTTCAAATGTTTCCTCACTTATTTTTAACGATGGCCAACTTGTTTAGAGGAGAAGTTAGTGAATATGATTTTTTAATTAATTCATATTTAATTGCTGATGGGACGCACGCTCTGGTGGCAATATTTCTGTTCACTCATTTTCCCCTTTCTTGTACTTGCCTACTTTAGTTTCAAATTATTTCAGCGTTTTGTTAAATTATTCATCAATTTCCTTGGTAATTTATTCTAATCCCTGACCTCTGGGAGCGTGAATAAACCACGTAGCTCCATTTTCGCCTCTTGTGAAACCCCCCCCCCCCCCACGTAGCACGTAGCTTTTTTCCCTTTTGATTCCAGAAGACTATTGTAAATTACATACAGAGATAATTAACTGAGGGAAATAAATATTCACAAGCTGTTGTGAGTTCTATTCCTCATTTTAACTGTGAAAAATGTTATGAAAGGAAAGCTACGTGGCCTAGCTCGGAACCTCCCCCTCCCCTCACGTAGCCTAGCGTAGCATCCAGCCAACCCCCCCCCCTCCCCCCTGGACCGACCCACGTAGTTTGTGCACGGTCCCTCTTTATCCTCGGGGTCTAAATACGATAAGCTGCATGGGAGGGAATAGGGAAAGAATTAAATCTCTTAGGCGATGAATTTCTTTTATTTTCTCTCTTGACGTCGCACAGTTCGCTTCTCAGTTGGTATTCAAACACAAATCTAACACAAATAACGAGAATTCTGGGTCTTGAAGGTAACGAAGTGGTAAGTAGAAAACATAAAATAAACATTTTAATCCTGTATCTCTCACATTTAAAAGAAAACATGGAGTGATAGCCTTTATTTAGTAACAATTCTTGGAAGTTGACTATGCTTCCTGTCGCTTCTAATTAACAGCTGTAAAAAAATATCAAACCTATCCTCGCTCATTCGGAAATACATATTAAAACGTCTCGAATTTTTCGTAATTGTTGCACTAACCGATGAAATTCAACGAGCTGTTCTGTTTTTACATTGATGTCATGTATCAAAAAATGAGACTTTTTTTATTATTTTTGCTTATCGAGCATGGAGGTCAATTGTGGCAGGAAAGGGATGCAGACAAGGAATACGGCTATGACCTTTTGAAGAAAGCATCCCGGCATTTGCATGGATGGATTTGGGGAAACCGTGGTAAGCCCAAAACTGGATGCCCGGACGGGGATTCGAACCGGCATCCTCCCGAATGCGAAGCCAAAGTGTTAACCACTCACCCACGACGCTCGGTTTGGAACCACACAAAACTGCAAACAAGAAAATGCGTTGACATGTGACGTGACATGAAGTGATGGTAGTGCAGTTCTGAGCATGCTATCGCGTTTCTGTTTTACTGAAGTTCTAAATTTAAAATTTGAAAACGTGTGCTACCATAACGGGGCAAGTACAGCTAGTGTCAAAAGGAGGGGGCGGAGTGGTGAAAAAAACAGTGGAATTTGTGTCACGAAATTTATGGGTAATCGTGTACGTAGATAAACAAATCGGCCATAGTGTTTTAGAGGAACCATCCCAGAATTCACCTAGAGTGTTTTCGAAAAAATGATGGAAAACTGAAGAAGGGATGGATGGCCGCTCCGGGAATCGAACCTGCTTCCTGCCACTCAGTGCCCAGACTCGACAGACTGGTCTATGATAGTAAACAGTCACAGCCATACCTGGAGAGTGGGAGAATTTATTACTGTTAGGAAAGAATTACTTTTGACAGATATCACGCAAACGAAAGAACAGGCAGTGAGATATTTTCAGCTGATTGAGTCACTATATCCCAGATATACCAGGTTTTTGTGGTCGTCGAAATATTCCTGGCTATTAGAAAATCTGTCTTACACTAGCTGATAGCTTCATACAGCACGAACAGGGTGTTGACTTTACGTCAACACTTTTTAATAACTTAATTTTATTATGATATCGTTAAGGATATTGTAATTCATGCTTCAGTTTAATTAGAAATTCTATAATGATTCATTTAATTTCCAAACAAATTAGCGCATGTTTAAAGAAAAATAGTTCTTCATGATTGTACCTGCAGCTAAATTTTGTACAGCCAGTCTTTCAATAAAATAGCATTCCGATTAAATAACATTTTAATCAGGCAGCTGGATTTCAGACTACATGTTACAATAAAAACAATAAAAGTAGAAATTACGAAGGCAGATCTTAAAATATATGGAAAGATAAAAATTAGCTGCTTTTGCCATTTAGTTTTATGTTAATAGCTGTGATTTGGTTACGAACAGTTGGCGGCACTGCGGCTGTTACGTTATCCGCTGTGCGCCCCCTCTGGACTGCGCTGTTTGCGTCTGTCATTGTTAATAACTACTGTGACGTCAATTCACAAATTAATTTCAGAATACAACATTTCGCTTGTACCTCAGTGTGTTCTCCATTAATTGAAAAACTTCAAAACCTAAATAGAATGCTGAGTAGGTACTCTCCACTGCACAGACTATGGCTGTTACATCCAGCACACTCCCCCCCCCCCCCTGTGCCGTATGCAGCTCACTTACGAGTATAACACCCTGTCTGTTACAGTCGAACTACAGCCCGACTTCGCGCCGGGCAGCTGACCTACCTACAGCGAGGAGCAGCAGCAGCGCGACTACAGCCTCGACAAGTGGCTACTGCGGGCGAAGTGGTGGACTAATCCAAAAAAGCAATCGTCAGCTATGTCCACCATTCTCGTCTTCGGTGCTAGGGACTTCCAGTAGCCAACGCTATGAAGTTGAAGCGTCAGCTTGGTGCCGTGGCCTGATGTCGGAGGGGGGGCTCGGCGGCGTCGTGGGCCGCTGCCGCATGGATACCGGTGTCTGCCTCTGGGTGTACATTGGCGACTCTCTGCGGCGGTGTTGCTTGCGGAAACGCCAATGCGGGGCGCTAGCGTCCCGCGGTGGATTGAAATCCGGCCACCGCCCTGGCGTGAAAGCTGGTATGCACTGCTCAACCTCCGCATACCGGGAACCGATGCAGCGCACGGCTGCAGCTGTAGCAACCACCGAATCCCGGGAACCACTACAGTGTGCGGCGCCAGTGGAAGCGCTAGGGTGACGGACCTTGGGCCGGTCTATTTCCGCTGCATGGTTTCGGGCAAACTGCTGCGGCGCAGACGCTTGCTAACCGCCAACGGGGACGCTGGGGGCACTGTTGGGGTGTGGCACTGGGTGAAGTGCGGCGGCGTGTGGGCCGGCGGGCTGCCGGGGCGCTCGGCCGTCTGACGGCTGCTGTGTCAGGCGGCGTAACCAGCGAGACTGAAGAAGACGGCACCAGGAAGAAGACGGAGCGCCGACTCGGTGCGGTGGCGCGATGTTGGCGGTGCGGGCTGGCGGTAACGCTGGCCGCCTGCTGCTGGGCGGATACTGGTTTCTGCCTCGGTGTGTACGTCGGTGTGTCTCTGCGGAGAGAACGCTGACATAAACACCAAGGCGGGGCACTAGCGGCCTGCGGTGGATTGAACGCCGGCCACCGCCCTGGCGTGAATGCTGGTATACACTGCACAACTTCCGCATACCGGGAACCGTGCAGTGCACAGCCGCAACTGTACCAATCACCGAATACCGGAAACCGTAACAGTGTGTGGCGCCGGCCGAAGCGCTGGGGTGGCCATGTTGGCTGGTTGATTTCTACTTCGTGGCTGTGGGTGAACCGCCGCGGTGCAGACCCTGGCTGACCGCCCACGGGCACGCCGTGGGCGCGCTGTGGTGTGGTGCTGGGTGAAGCGTGGCAGCGAGGGATCGGCGGGTCGCTCTGCTGGCTGACCGCTGCTGTGTGGAGCGGCGAGCCAATCCGGACGGACGAAGATCACTACATCCCTGGCATGTACGCTGGTGACAGCGGGGTGGCGCGGAACTCGGCGAAGCACCTGGAGCGGACGTTGCGGACCTGCTGCTGTGCATGATATGGCAAACCTGCATGACGAGGATGGAAGCGCTAAGGGGCTAGTGCCGTCGACCCGTCGCGGCTGGGACACCATTGCATAAGCGGAAACCGGCGTACCACCAAGTTGGGACACTGGAGCTCCATCGCGGCCAGGAAGCTGGAATTATGGGTTGCCAGTGAAATCGCTGCCGCACAAACCGGTGAAACCACCTCGGCTATGTGGCTGGTGGATGCTCCACTTACCCCTCTTGGCTGAAAAGCCACGTCGTGGTCGGCGACGTCGGTCTTGGCACGCGGATGCCGACGAGCCGTCCTGTCGGGGACCTTTTGACCGCTGGTGGCGGTGACGTAAGTCGCACGCGCTGGACCTCTGCTTGGGTGATGCGTCGCAGCCTGGACGCCGGGACCCGTGCTGCCACAGGGGACTACACTGGCGTGGCGGCTGCAAGGACATCGCGCCAGGCACAACAACACGCTATCCACACGGACATCCACATCGGGAGACGGCCAATTAATAACACCCCCCACATCATCCTCAACTGTAGTACAGATTCTGTCGCGGTACTGACAGTATCTTAGCCAGCCGCCCTTATATCCCACCTTAACAGTCGCAGAGGTTTTTTCCCGGGGGTAAAACCCTGGCACTTTTTTCCCTCTGCCCTGTCTCTTCTTTCAAAAGTTTCTGTCTATCTTATCCGATGGACCCATGTAAACCGGCGGACGCCTGGACGTATGGAATACATCACAATCTCGTTGCTGTGTTCACTTATAGAATTACTAACTTAATGCATGTGCAGGGGCGAGCAGTAGTTAACAGGAAGGCCGCCATACTTGGAGGAGCGGGTGTTGGGTGCTCCCCCAATAATTAAAGAAAAAAATTGATTTCCAGAAAGCTTTTGATTTTATGCCACACAACCGACTTTTAGCGAAGATTCCAGCTTACGGTATTTCGGCTCAGATTTGCGAGTGGATAGGTGATTTTCTAACTGATCGATCACAATATGTCGTTGTTGACGGGGAAGCCTCTTCTAAGATAAATGTTACTTCAGGCGTTCCTCGAGGAAGTGTAGTAGGACCACTTCTTTTCTTAATATTTATAAACGATCTAGGTGACAACGTCAAATGTTGGCTGCGACTGTTTGCCGACGATGCAGTTATTTATAGGGAAATAAGATGCTCCGACAATTGCTTAGAAATTCAGCGCGATTTGGATGCTATTTTCGATTGGTGCCGTAAATGGCAGCTCACACTTAATTGCAAAAAGTGCAAGGCAATGCGGATAATTAACAAAAAGAATAAGTCTGTTCACGAGTACAAAATAAATAATTCAGCTGTTGACATGGTTGATTCCGTGAAGTATCTGGGGGTGATAGTACAAAGCAACATGAAATGGTACATGCACATAACTTCCGTCGTAGGCAAGGCTAATTCTAAATTACGATTCATAGGTCGTATTTTGAGGAATTGTAATGCTCATACAAAGGAGATAGCGTATAAAACACTGGTGCGTCCGCATCTGGATTACTGTTGTGGAGTTTGAGATCCGTATCGCAAGGTTCTGATTGACTCAGTGGAGAGAGTACAGAGGAGAGCCGCTCGATTCGTGACTGGTTGTTACAGCCCTTATGAAAGCGTCACAGATTTGATACATAGATTGGGTAGGCATAGTTTGGAAGACAGACGACGTAGCTTACGTTCGAATTTATTGGAGAATATGCGAAAAAATTTAAATTTCGAGTGCAATTAAATACTTCTTCCGCAACTTATTTAGGTCGCAATGACCGGAGGGATAAGATTGGAGAAATAAGATGCCGTACTGATGCTTTTATGTATTCCTTCTTTCCTCGCACTATTCGGGATTGGAATGCACGGGTTTAGGATTGGTGCATAGCACCCTCTGCCACTCACAATGTTCGTGATTTGCAGAGTATGGATGTAGATGTAGATGCAGAAAGAAGTTCCAAATTAATCGCGACCTATGTAGCATAAACCACAATTACGAGTAAATATTACGTGGCATAGCATAAGATGTTATTTATTTTTAGCATCCTTTGTTTTCACTGGGGTCAATATTTCAGTCGATGTAAGCTGTGTCAGCCGTTAAAACATCGATCTTCATCACAGGTAATAATATTGAAAGGTGTGAGAACCCGTGAAGATTTGGGATCAAGTTTATATGGCGATGCATGGTGACACTGACATGCGATACAGGGAGTATATTAATTCGCGTGTGATTGAAGCTTTGCTATATTAGCGGAGTTGGGGTTAGGCTGAAATGCGTCTTGGACCAAGCTTTTTTTTACAGCACAAGAGGCGATACATAACAATAAGCTTTATTTTATAACAATTCTATGTAGTTAAGCAACTGCAGAGAAATAAATTACCATAAGACTCCGTTAATCCCGTGACGGGCTTTGGGGCTAGTAAATAATAACAGGGGAAGTGAAGTGTTGTCATTTGTCTGTGAAATATGTAACTATGTGCAGCGAGTGAGAAGTGTATTTTTTGTTTGTGAACTGTGTAGTGTATGAGGTGGATATGTGGGGATCGTGCCGGCATTCACTTTGACGGCTGCAGAAAACCGCCTAAAAACCACCGAATCTAAGATAGGAAAATAACGGTGAGATGGAAAACTATGTGTATTGGAAAATTGGCCAGCGGGACAAATACTTGAACTCAATCAGTATGAAGTAAGAAATAAGTGTTATGTGATTATTTTATTTTAGTTCTCTTCCATGTTTCTTATACCTTGTTTCGAATTTTCTGTGTGCTTGATCATTGTGTTGAGTTTGACCGTCATTATTTCTGAGTTGTAGAATATGGTGACTTGTGTGAGGTTTTTTCTGTACCGATTCCTCCGCCCTCATATTTTTTCGAGTTATCGATCGATTTTAAAAAAAATAATAATAATTTTGTGTGTGTCTTTGTTGATGTAAGTCATTACATGCCATTCTTTTTGTTTGGTTTATAGTGTGGTGTATCATTTGATGCTGAGGTAAACGTCTGTTGTACTGTGGTGTATATATTATGTCTTGCTTTCTTTATCTGCTTAGTAATTTTCTAATTTGTCCCTTCTACAATTATTTTCTTTAAACAACGGAAAAAATTACTAAAGGGATATAAACATAAAATTGAAAAATCGAAAATGTGACGGGGAAGTGGGGGAGGAACTTAACACGAAAACCGTTTAAGATAATCATAAAATTAATAAAAGAATACTAAGAAAGAATTGTATAATTGCTAACTGCGTGCGCAGCATCGTAATTCAATTCAAATGATTGTTTTAGTAGCCAAAAGTTCATTATATATTAATAATGCGCAAGGAGAATGATGCGAAACATCCCTTTATGTGGCTTTTTAGAAAGTAATTTTATCACATTTACCAAGAGCAGAATATTTTTGTCCCCAGCATAAACTTTTTATTTCAAACAAACGTAACTGTGAATGGAATGTTTCGCTTGAACACGCAGTATCTTTGTATTAAAACCGTTACCTTCTAGCTTTGTGTGTTTACGTTGTGTTTGCTGTGACTTTAATTGTAGGTAATACTGCGTATTACTCTGTCCAGACAACAGGAGGAGGCGGTATGGAGACAGTAAATGTTGTCCGCATTAAACAAGAGGTGGGTTTACTTCTCTTATGTGTGTAAGTAGTCGTACAGTTCATTTATTGCTGCTTCACAGCAACATGGCCGTTGTTTTTACTCGCCTCGTGCCGTCTAGTCTGTTGGCTGTGTACTTGATGAACTGTGTTGAGCGAGCTCATGTTAGTCATTAATCTGTATAAATGGAATCGTCTGATATTCGCCGTGTATTTAACTATCTCAGCTGCAACATAGAAATCAGATGCTGTGCAGAAGTCGTGTATATTCCAAACAGTTTACAGTGTTAAATATGGATGTTTTTAAACCCATACAGATCGTTAATTTTCACTTTAATGGAAAAATGTGAAAATTTTACAGTACTATTGAGAAAACGAAGCTGTTTAGCAACACATTCACTTTTTTGTTGTTTCGACACTCAACATGTTCACGGGAATCCCATTTGCTTAGAATGCGTTGTAAAGTGATGTATGTTAAAGTGATCTATTATGACTTGACTAACGGTATGTTCTAAATGACACGTGTTTTAGAGGTCAACCAGTGTCTAGTAGTCTGATATTATTTTCTTGAATATCTATCACTCCTCTTTTACTTAATATTACTCAGATGTGATGTTCTGTCAGTACACTGCAAGTCTGGTGTGTACACAACAGATTGGCATTGATCTAGAGATTGTTGTCAAAATTTAATAAAATTATTTTTTGTTAAACATGTCTGTTGCAATCAGTGATTTCTTATCAGTTGGTATGCTTTTATTGCACCACAAGTGTAATGACAAATTATTAACGTTTCTTCTATTGTGCTTTTGGGAAGAGGTGTGGGTGCTAGCACAATCACTTACTGAATACTCTGTCAGCTGCAAATGCTGTTTCTTGAATTCGAACTAACCAGATGCAACGTATCCATAATTTAATTTAATTGCAATGGAGCAAAGACTTTGGTAGCAATTTCCCTACACACCCATCTTCCCCTTATCCCTCACCCACCTACATTTGCCTTCTACAAATTTTATCTTTAAATTCTTTCAACGTTTTCGGTAAATTATTCATCATTTCTCTTGGTAACTCATTCCAATCTCTGACACCCTTACCTAAAAAAGAGAATCTTCCCACAGCCATGTCCCTGAAATCGAGTGCCAGCTTGTGGTCATGATCATTTTTTACCTTTCATGCACTACTCTTCATACCTACTCGAATATCTTTCCATGCCTCATCGCCAGTATATGCCCTGTACACTCCCATGACCCTCCTCATCCTCCTCCTGTCTTGCAATGAATCCTATTTCAGCCCCTTTATCATATCCGTCAGTGATTGCATTCTGCGGTACTTTATGATTAATAATAATAATTTCGATTATTAGTAGTATAATTATCTAGAATAAGACAAAATATTTTCTGGTGTATAGATCACGATAGCTTAATAACAGTGTCAGTACAGGAATTATAACAACATAAACTTTGTTTTCTTTTTGGTGGTTATGGTTAAGTTGAAATATGGCCTGGACCAGCAGAAAATTACTGAAATCTGTTGAAATGCAGTGTTTGTATACAGCGTAACATCTGACCTCTATTGATTCAACGTGGTGATACTTATCCATCATTAAGTTGAGGAAAATATTTCCTTAGCATTAATATGTCATTTTCAGTAATGTAGTGATGTCAGGTAATATCTTGATTGGGATACCGCTGCAACCACTTACCGTCTTGTGATGTAAACACTTCCGGATGGAGAGAGTATGATGTTACTGATTGTGACATATATGTTCCGTGTGCAGCTTTAAATGTCACAAACATGGCCTTCCACAGAAAGTAGTCCATCACTAATACTTCATATATCGTGAAATCGTTAATTTTGCACCAGCAGTACAGGAATAAATTCATTAGAGATGAGGTTTTGATGCAGCCTGGACTACACCAAATCGTAACTATTGAACACCATATTGCAGATATCTAATTTATATGTCGTATCTATTGCTGTTACTGTTGCTTACATCTTAATGCAGCCTGGACCATAGTGAAACGTGACCATCGTACACGATATTGCTGATACCTAATTTCCAAATCATGACTATCGCTGTTAGTATGGCCCAGGCTGCGTTACAACCTAAATGCAATATTTTTTATATAGGTATTTTATTTTGTATGCAATATTACAGGAACCGATTATCAGTTGGAATGTTTTTGATATTTTAGTATTATTATTAATTGTGCAAGTAATAATTTTCTTTACTTTTTAAATCCGTAATTTTTTAAATATTATTATTATTATCTGTTACATGGCCTAGCGTGTATTCACAAATAGATCAAAGGTTGAACACATCACGCACAGAAACACAGTGACGTCATACTCTCTCTACCCATAATTATTTACATCAGGAGGCAGTAAGTGGTTGTAGCAGTATCACAATCTAAGTATTACGCAGAACTCCTTGCATGTATGCTTTTGTTGTTAGATATAGTGAAGAAAGATATGGTATAAACAGTATACCAACATTAGTATGTTAAGATATAAACATTTAGAAATTCTTTTTAGTCTAACAGATGAATATCGCATACAAATTTTCACACACAAGATTGTTGATTTGTAGTGGCCACAGGTTGCCGTAACAGTTTATAAACCATTACCTAACAGCTTATTGCGGAGCAGCGGGCATACGAAATTGCCAAGTCGCCAGGCATCGAACTCTAAGTAGAGCACTGGTGCAGTGAACTCTCCCCACTACCATGACCACATCCAAATACAAACCCTGTCACCAGATCATTACGACCACATAGAATTATTATTATTTAGTATACCTGTAGGTCCCCTGTACCTGGTAGCACTACCGGGTTAGGTTAAGGCGGCTAAGACGGGTTGAATGTGCAGCCAATAGAAACCCAGTCACCAGGTCATCACATTTACATGTAATTATTACAATTTAGTCTATGTGTAGCTGTGTGTATGAAGTGTTGCATGTATGATGTTCATAAGTTTAAGTTTTCACTTCTGTCGGCAGTCACCAACGACTGCCAAATGTTTTTTTTTTTTTCTTTTACTCAATAGTTGTTCGGTTTCAGCATTCATTTATGTTGATAATTGTGGTAGTTGTTCAATAGTTCACACATAATTACAGTCAATATAAAAACAAAGAAAAGTACACTACCTACAGAGAAGTGAGAAGGCTTAAGATGTGGTTAAGAAGACAACACGGCAGAGTTAAGAGACTGCATGACAGTAGGGAAAACTTGAAACAACTAAACAAGAAGTGAATAGCAGCAAAGAGGGAAGCCAAAGATGGGTTTACAAAAAATATTGCAGGGCGACAACTGAGTGATGCACCTAGGAAAATCTATGTCCATGTAAGAAAACTAAGAGAGAGCAAAGATATACAGACAATTGTATATAAAAATGGGGAAGAATTACTAGGGATTCAAAATGGGCCCTTTTGGGGATTTCTGAGATGTGAGGAAAAAAATCGGAGGACAAGCTTCTCCAAACGATTCCCCTGAAAGAATTTATAATTCAAATTAGTAAAGAGTAATAGAAGAAGACTGTTCATATTGAGAACAAAAGATTTAATATAGCTAAACCATGAATCTCAAAATTCGATATCTAGGGAAATTTCCACTAGGCAGGAACTAAATTGCATTTAAATAAATTAAGTTTCCAATGTAAATTAGTGGAATGAAAAGTCTAAAAGCTTGTAATAATAGTATCACATCTACTTTTAATAAAGATATCCATTTGTTTCATTGTGGTTTAATTATTCTTACCGAGAAACGAAAGTACAAAATAGCACATTAAGTTACTTTTTTATAGACGAAGAATAAAAGAACAAGCAGACGCTATCGGAGGGATCAGAGGAAGCAATGAGATCATTATAATTGTTTGGGACTTAAATACACGAGAAGTGTAGTGATAAGAGTGCAGCGTTAATGAAACAAGGCAACATAGTTTGGCAAAGACTCTAATGGTTTTCAAGAAATCACTTGAGACCAATGCCTGCTTCTTCTTTCCATGGCCGAATTCCTTCTGATTTTTACCCCCAGTCCTTTCCCCCAAAGAAAGAACATGAAAATCCAGTGCTAATATATAAAAACTTAAGTGCGATCTTTGGATTATGTAACTAGAAAGTTATATCGCTACATCAGGAAGATGAGGAGGTCCAGCCCCAGCAGCGTGGGGGCTACTGTGAATATTAGTACTTGAGGATTAATATATACATAGTTGGAAAGTAAATACAAATGTTTCTAGCTGGCTAATTGGCTGTAGAAAGTTGATATCAGCATTGTAGTGAAAAAATATGCTGTTCAATTACAGGACATTTATGAAAATATAGCGTATGTGAAAAAAGTTATCAAAGTGTTAAAAGAGAATGAAATATTAAGCAACCAGTTGGATGAGGCCATTATTGGTTCCAAAGTAGAAAAAGGAGGGGAAATAAAACAACAGTAGTTTTTCCACTTAAATAGAATTGAACAATGATGAGGCAGTTGGCTGGGTTAAAAACTTTCAGTGGTTGGTATGGATATTACTACCAATGGTATCATTTATGGATAAAACATTATGTACATTGGGTTTGAAGGTTTGCTGCTAAGCAGGGAACAGGAATTGTGGAGTGGTACTGCCTGATCAAATAAGTGTGGAGACAAACAGAGTTAGAGATTACAGACAAAACAGCGTGACCTCACTGGTAGGCAAGTTGTAAGAGGGCTTGTAACAATGTATATGGGTGGAGGGAGGGGTAGGAGACTGGATGGTATACCTACTTGGATTTTTTTTTGCTGTTGTCTGTCTTCCGACTGGTTTGATGCAATCCTCCAACCCTTCCTATCCTGTGCTAACCTCTTCATTTCTACATACCCTTTACAACCCACGTCCTCAATTATCTGCTTCATATATTCTAATCTCTGCCTTCCTCTACAGTTCTTACCTTCAACTGTTCCCTCCAATAACAAATTAACCAATCCTGCATGTCTCAAAATATGACCTACCAGCCTGTCTCTTCTTCCTGTAAGCTTCTTCCACAAACTTCGTTTCTCACCAATCATTTCCAAAACTCGTTCATTTCTTACTTAATTTTCAGCATTCTTCTGTAGCACCACATTTCAAATGCTTCAATTTTCTTTATTTCCGGTATTCCTAAAGTCCATGTTTCGCTACCATAAAGGGCTGTGCTCCACACATAGAGTTTTAAAAAGTTCTTTCTAATTCCTAGATCAATATTTGAAACTAAAATGTTTCTCTTTTTCATGAAGGCTCTTTTTGCTAGTGCTGTTCTGCTTTTAACATCATTCCTGCTTCGGCAATCGGTTGTAATTTTACTTCCCAAGTAACAAAATTCTCTTACTTCTCCTATTGCATCCGATCCTATTTTTATATTTAATCTACTAGTATTGGTATTATTTCTGCTAAGATTTCATCACTTTTGTCTTGCTTTGATTTATATTCAGTCCAAAATCTTCCTTCAGTATTTTGTTCATACCATTCAGTAACTTCTCAATATCCTCAGCACGCTCTGCTAACACGACAATGTCGTCAGCAAATTGTAGCATACTGATTTTTTCTCCCTGAAAACTTATGCCACATGGAAATTTTTCTTTGACTTTTTTCATTGCTTCTTCTACATACAAGTTGAATATTAATGGGGATAGACTACAGCCTTGTCTCACCCTTTTTAACTGATGCATGTCTCTCGTGATTCTCTACTTTTATTATAGCCACTTTATTCTTATATAGTTTATAGAGTATTCTTCTATCTCGAATACTTTAGACCTGACTTCTTTAAAATTTTGAACATATTGTCCCACCTAACATTATCAAAAGCTTTTTCAAAATCAACAAATGCCATAAAAGTATCTTTGTTTTTCTTAATCCGCCCTTCAAGTATTAATCTTAATGACAGAATTGCTTCCCTTGTACCACGAATTTTCCTAAACCCAAACTGATCTTCACCTACTATCTCTTCTACTACCCTTTCCATCCTTCTGTATATTATTCTGGTCAATAATTTTGAAGCATGTGTTGCTAGACTAATGGTGCGATAATTCTCACATTTGTCGGCTTGTGCTTTCTTTGGAAGTGTGAAGATATATTTTTATTAAAATCAGTTGGAATTTCTCCTGTTTCATAACTTTTTGATATCAGCTTGAATAATCTTTCGATTCCTTCCTCTCCTATGGATTTCAGAATTTCTGTAGGGAACTCATCAATTCCAACTGCCTTATTTGCTTTCAAGTCATTCAGAGCTTTATTAAATTCTGTCCTCAAAACAGGATCTCCGAAGTCATCAATGTCGACATCGCCTTCCTTTTCCATTACACTATTGTTCAAGTCGTCCCCAACATACAGTTTCTCAATGTATTCTTTCCATCGGTTAGCTCTATCTTCTGAGCTTAAAAGAGGCTTCCCATCAGCAGCTTTAATGTTCATACCTCTTTTCTTTATTTCTCCAAAATTCTGTTTGATCTTTCTAAATGCAACATCTACTTTACCTACGACCATTTCCTTTTCTACTTCTTCACACTTTTCTTGTAGCCATTTTTCTTTTGCTATTTTGCATTTCCTGTTTATTTGATTTCTAAATTGCCTGTACTGCTCTCTTCCTGTTTCATCCTGAGCATTTTTATACTTGGATAGGAAAATATTTAACAAAGACCAATGAACAAATGAAATTTACTTTTGTTGCTAAGGGTGTACACAGATTGGAACAAATTACCAAGTGCAAGTGGTGAATAATTTACCAAACACACTTAAGGAACTTGAAATTAAAAATTGTAATCTGAAAAGTAAATGGGGGAGGAGGAGGAATGTAATACCTGCAATTATGAAAGAAATTTTTTAAAAAAAGTGCTAGTTAGATGGCCAGGGGAAATGCAACCGGAGCGTTAGCTCCATCGCAATTGAAATTAATAACTAAACATGAGTCACTTTATTAGGTGCTCAGATGAATAGTATATTTTGATTGATTAAATGTTGGGTGAGGAACTGCTGGTTGAAAGGAATAAAGTTTGGCAGTACAAATTGCGCATGTGGTGGATTTCATAGTCCTCTGCTAAAGAAAAGTGGTGATGGGATATACAGTACAACACAATACATTCTTTTTCTATTGATCCCAATATAAGAGACTGACACGGTGGGATGTGGAAAGTTGTCAGTTTACAGATAAACAATTCCATAACAAAATAATACATACACCAGAAGATGTACAGTCATAGCATACATGGTAAACAATTGCATTACAAAATAATACATACACCAGGAGATGTACAGTTGTAGTATACATGGTAAATTAATTATGTAAACTACAGTTATAGAAGCTGCTGGCAGTAATTTTGTAGATACCTTAGAAATAAATTCTTCAACAGAGTAGAAGGAGTTGTCAATTAAAAATTCTTTCAAATTTTTCCTTAATTTATATTTATCATCTGCTAGACATTTAATATGTGTTCGGAGCTTCTTGAAGATATGTATCCCAGAATATTGGACCCCTTTTTGAACAAATGACAGTGACTTTTAATCCTTGTGAAGATCATTTGTAGTTCTAGTGAAAGATTGTTTATTTTACTATTTGTTTCAAACAAAGTTAATTTGTGATTAGAAAGGACATTAATGTGTATATATACTCAGCTGCCAATGTTAAAATCCCTAATTTCTTGAACAGCTCTCGACATGAAGTTCTATTACTAACCCCACACATAATTTTCATTACTCACTTTTGGGCTCTGAACACTTTGTCTCTATGGGTAGAACTGTCCCAGAATATTATTCAGTATGATATTAAGGAGAGAAATCAAGCAAAATAAACTAACTGCCTTATACAGAGATCGCCTATAGCTGAAATTGTACAAATTGAAAATGTGACTGCACCCAATCGCTTTAGTAACTCAGAAACATGTACTTACCAATTTAAATTATGATCAATATGCAAACCTAGAACTTTCACACACACTACCTTGTGAATGGATGGGCCTGCAAATTTTATTAAATTTCAACTATTAGTTAAGATACATTGCAATTAAAAATAATTGTTTGTAAACATTTTTCTTATTAGTGTGAGAAGAGTGAAATGTAAAGATACTAGACAGACATATTGAGATATAAAGTAGATATTGGATTTTCACATATCTACATATTTACTGACTTACATTGCCGTAGATTACTTGAAAGTAAGTTGTTGGCGTATCCATAAATTTTATATGCGTCGCCGGAATTAGGGAAAGGATGGCATCAATTTAGATTTTAGACAGAAATGCTCTTAGTTTTTGAAGTGGAATTCTTACTCTAAAACATTAAATATCTCTGCAGCAGAACCTAACAGCTGTGTGAAAGAGTGTCGTTATTTTACTGTGAAGTTATTTTGCGTTTTGCTGTCTAAAAACAACAGAAGCAGGTGATATGGAGCTGATAAATGTTGTGTATATTCTAGAAGAGGTAGGTTTACAACCTAAAGCTGCTTACAGAGTTGAACAACACAGCTTGATGTCCCACAACAACAGGACACCTTTCACTGGCCTGCTGTTCACTTTAATTTGTAAAGAATTACGAGTTAAGACATTTTACTCATCTGACTATATGAGTTGACCACATGCTGTTCACGATACCTTTAAATAAGTTGTGTTTGATCGTTTGAAAAAATATGAGATGATGCATTTACCCTAACTATACGATGTTTGTTAGTGTTTAATTGTAATAAATCGGTGGATGAAACTAAAGAATCGAATCTTTTTGCAGCAGTTACCCTATTTGTAGCTATCTGAAAGCTATTTTCTTGAGTTTTTTTTCCATTTTTAGTTGAATATGAAGTCCTTAAAGTGTATTTTATATTATTGGTAAATGGAATGTGACTGATTGAAACCTTTATTGTGTATAACAGGTGGTCTCAGTTATACAGGTCGATTTCACATATGTTAGTATCCACATGCTTCCAACAGAATTTTTCTGCACAAGTCTACTGATAAATTATTCACATGTGTTGCATTAGTTAGGAGTGTGTCTTTCAGTGAAGTATTGTTCATATGTTTCAAAGCACTGACTTGTATTTTGCTCCAAATAACCTAGTTGTGGTTGTCATATAAAATTTCCGCTCTTTAGTTAGCTGCTTGTAATAACTGAAGATGGTAAGATAAAAAATTATTACCGTTGCTCATATATTTCTTTTAAAATATATGCAAGTATATAATATAGAAGTTATTTTCTGTTGCGTGAGTGGATTGTAACAAGTAATGTGCTATTCCTTACTGCAATTGACACAGAACCATAAACCAAGGTGTAAGATTTAATGATAGATTCTGTTTCATGATGAGAACAAGTTGTTTCACCACTAGCAGCTTCATTGGTGATTTACATCAAGTTGTGTTGGCTCACGTGAGTGTCGTTGGTGGTGCTTTGAGACATGAGTATGTCTTGCTAATTAATAGCTGGTAGGAATAAACATTTCTGAGGTCAAACTAACTATTCTTATCAGTCTCTGAATGGCTCATAGATTATATTAACGTCAACTGTCTTCTTTTTTTTGTAAAAATCACTGACTTTCTCCTTACAGTGCTGTGTACTGCTTAACAGGACATTGTATTTGCAAATGCATAATGAAAACACAACTATTTTATGACATGCCCTGTTATCAAATTGCTGGGTTTCTGTTATAATATCTTACTATGAACTTGTGAAGATTACACCAATGTTACATGATGGGCATATCACAATTTACACTAAAGATTGAGTTTACTCTTCATAGGCCATTGACTGTCAATATATGTTTTAAACATAGAGCTCCATATTTACTTTTATTGTGTTGGTACAAAAATGGAGTTAACGTCATCTATATGATTTTCTTGTCGTTTTTTCATCCCAAGTAGAGTTTTCTTTGCAGATTGCAAGTGATATGAATGTTATCAGGGCTTGGAAGCCATTACATTGAGCCAGCAATATTCTCTGTTGCTTAATAAAATACTTGCTAATCAACCTGTGCAATTTTCTATAAAATATCATTGTCTGCCTTTAGCCTCACATTGTTTCTAATTGCATATTCTTAATTATATTCATTGCCAAGTTATTTCCAAAATAACTAAAATTACTTACTGTCTTTCAAAACCAGTTTTTTTTAAATTCATTCATATTAATGTGAGTATTTTACCATATAGTTTTACTTCAGCTTGTTCCCCCGTAGTTAACTTGTACAGGCAAATAAATCCAATTTCTGACATTCTGAGGTATCCAAACCTCGTTAATTAAAAAATCAAAAGTCTGGTAACTAATTGAAGTGAAAGGGAGAATCGCTTTTTATTGCAAAATACCAGCCCATTCCGTCTGCATTATCTAAATAGTTGCATTATCCTCACAACAATTAACTGTCCAGCACAGTGTATACAAGGCTGCTATCATGTTTGAATGATTTCTGTTAAAACTTGTATGTTGATTCGCAGTGTTCTCAGTAACTGCTTCGTAGTTGGATACCAGAGTAATTGCACTCCACCTGAGCTCTGCCACTGGAAACTGGCATATACACATACTGTTAATAGCACATACCTGCCAGAAAAAAATGTCAATATTCCAAGCCTTTCTATGCTTTTGCCTTAAATATTTGTAATTGAAAATACTCTGTTATCTACCGTTTATTAATTTATTTAGTCTCTAAAACATTTTCCCTCGTTGAATAGTTAATCGTCAGTGAGAATTTGGTAGATTTAGTTAGGTGCTGGTCATGAACAGCTCTATTTACACTTTTATAGAACCCTATTTGATGCTGTGCTTCAACATTGCTCCTTGTATTTTAGTGAGGGTCACAATTTCCATAGTTCTTGCACTGGTGAACTTTGTTTGGTATCCCCACATCCTCTAGCAGTTACAGTCTTTTCTTAACCAACAGGTTCCTTAACTTCTATGATATGCTTAATGCTTCATCATATAACGTGGAAATATCTCTTTGACAAGACAAATGCCAAGTGTGTTACAAATAAATTATAATTGAAGTATTTCATGTATCTGATTGGATATATTTAACTGTTATTGTTGATTAATGGAAGTATTCTTTATGAGGCCAATAGGAAAACTGTTAGTGAAGTCTATTTGTGAGTTGTTTCATAAATGTGCTGAAGAGCTTGGAATGTTGCATTAATTAGTGTAGACACAATAAATTTTTGTTTAATATAAAAATATGAGGAAATTGCGCCATAGTAATTTTAGGGAATCATATTAACAACCACTTAGTTTTATTCTTTGACATCTAATTTGTGCATCATAAGGGGTTGCAGTGTTCCCTGTTGTATAGAAACAGTGTAAGATTGTACCCTATTAAATATAAATACTTTTTTAAAAAGTGTTGTTGATGTTGACGCTTTCTAAGGTGAATCCTAGTTTTTAATGATTCATACATTTATTTTGAATAGCAATTTTGTAGAAGTTTGCCCTTTTTCCGAAGTGTGGTTTTTGTTTTTGATTCCTGCTGCAGACTGAATTTTTTACAATCACCAGAATGGACCTATTCCGCTTAGGAAGCTTGCCTTGCGTGAATAAAGGAACTATTGGGCTTGTCATGTGGTAGGATATGTGTTTGAATCATTGTCTAATCTAGGCCAAGCCATTCAGATTACAGTTTTCAGTGGTTTCTACAAATTACTTCAGGTTAATAATGTGCTGATTCCTTCAAATATGCATGGCTGAGTTCTTTCCCATTCACAGTGCACAATTCTTTCTCAGTTCCATCGATATCAACGAGTAATCAAGCTCCAGGGGAAAAAACGCAATGGTAGTAAATGTCATTGGTTCCATTTCACCCAGATAAGCTATAACGTATTTGATATATAAATTTACAAATAATTGAATGAGCATACTGAGCGAGCAGTAATTTTCAGGAAGTCCCTCTTTATTACATGTCATCTATGCTAGGCCCTGTCCAGATTTGGGTTTTCCATTATTCCTCAAAATAACGAAAGATATATGTAATATCATTTCTTCATAAATGCTTTTACCAATTGCTTTATTCTATGATGACAGTTCTGTCCTAGTTCTAATAATCACATTGTGTGCAAGTTATGAAGCACTAACATTAAATTAACCTATATTATCTGGAATAAAGAATTCATTCATCTAAAACATATGATAATTTTGCATTGCCTTTTATAAATCAGAAAGGTTACACGAGCAATCAGTAAGAGCTTTCTTTGTAACCCTTTATGGAATTATTTTCCTTTTGTTAGACCAGTGTTATTAGATTATATTCTGAGCCTAACTAAAGTTTTATTTTACAAAGTGTTTGTGACTTGAATATTTGATGTTGTTTGCTTGTATTTATATTTGGTTTGATGTCACCAGGTAATAAGAATCAGTAACTTTTTTAAAAAGAACTCTCAATATTTTTTTACTGCCTGATTGTTTTGATTATCCTTTCTTTAAATTATATCCCTAGTTTATGTGTTTATTATAATGTATTTCTCATTAATTACTTTTTTTTAGAATATGCTGGAAGATACTGAACAAGAGAATTCAGAAATGGAACCTGTTCCTGATAGGTAAGCTGTTTACTTGTTATTAAACAGTAACCTGCTGTTGTAGAACTTTAAGTTACTTTAAAATCTTATCAAGACTTTCCACAATCTTAAATGTAGAACAGAAACTAAGTGAATTACCTGCCCTTCATTAAACCCTATTCTGGAGGATCATAGCTTTTCTCTCAGGATCATCCACCCTTTGCCAAGTAGCTCCAGATTAATGGAGCTAAAAGTTTGCTGTCACCTCTTTCTTTTAGGAATAAAAGTTGCTCCCATGACATGATTTGTATTGCCCAGAGGTTATGACTACAGTATGCAAATATGATTTGTGTGTATGCTGTGTTATATTAACATTTTTGTAGATGTAGAAGTTTTATAAATTTGTTTTCTAAAGTATATCATATATAATGGCCAAATCAAAAAAAATTTAATGTATTTTAAATGAACAACCCATAACACTGAGTGAAATGATCATAGTGATTACACGTTGCAGAGAATAAACTGGGTTCAGAACAAGATCTCATAACTCTTCATCACTAAATAACCTCAAGACTTAGCCCTATTATTATAAGAATTATTTTTTATTTTATTCTGAATTGTTACCCAAATATAACAATTCGATTTGAAAATTTGTAGGAGGTTTCGGAATTAGTCTGATAAATAAATATGTGTCCCCGTACCAACAAAGCACCTGATCCTTGTAAACAATGGGTTTGCATTTTGACTGAGTGTTGCTGCTTTCCATGGATTTAACTACAATCTTAAATTAATGTTGATTAGGTTCCAAACTAAGTATAGAAAGTGTATAAAATTTATTCTGTCAATTAATGCAGATCTCTAAGCATAACAGTACTTTGATCAAAGCAAAGCAATGCACTAAATCGTTTCATGTTTGATATGGCATTGAATAAAAAGAGGGAAACACACCAATTTTTTACTTTTTTGATAATTTCGGGATGAAACTGTAAATATGTACCAAGTTATCTGTTTCTAGCTCTGTGATAAGCATACTGGAATTATTTTGATGGAGTGTGAGTTGTTTAAAATTTTTGAATTTCACTGACTTCCAAAGTAAGGAGAGAAATAAAGTTAAATGAAACAGATCAGTTAAGGTCAAAATATAATTAAAATTTAAGGCATGTAGCGATATTAGGCTAGAAATAATTTCACAGTTGGTATAGATTCACAGAAATTTACCAGTTTTAAACTTTTGTCATAGTGTATCAATTTAGAGCTTTCCACAATCACAGAAATTACTTGAGAGTTTTAATGATCATTAGTGTGCAACTGAGTGACAAATTTTGTGAAATTTGCATAATTTTCATTTAAATAACTTACAAACTATGAACTAGAGGCAGCAAAACGTAATGTGTTTGCTACAATTGCTGATATCTTGTAATAGATAAATGAGGAATGTATCATATATCCAAATGAAGAAATTGAGGTACAAAAACAGCCAAAATCACTTCAAGAAAGGCTTGACTTGATTTGGTGTACAAACTGTCAGATGCCCATTAGCTACAGTTGAAGCAGTAGTTCAGTGCCGATCTTCATTGAAACCAGCTGCTTTAGAATATTTTGGTTTGTATTAAGAATAGATATATCTATCATTACAAGTGGTCGTTAGTGTTGTAGCTACTAGAAGCTGTTTAGTTATCAAAGATGTCTGGTGCTTGTGTGTGTGTGTGTGTTGGGGGGGGGGGGATGTCACAGAGAGTCTGTGCCCACTTGGCTGGTGTGGGGAGGTGTGTTGTTCCTGCCTGGTGATACTGGCACCGCAGGCGGCAGTAAACGTACTGCACGACTAAATAAGTCAGAGTAAAACTGAGGATCAGTAAGAAGTGCAGTGGCAATTATTTAAGCCTTTATTTCTTTACCGAGCATGGTGGGAATGCGGTAATGCCCTCACCTTGCATTTAGCATGATGTAGGTTAGAATTCCCACCAGTCTATCTAGCTTTAGGTTTTGCATGGTTTCTGCAATCACTCCCATCAAATGTGATGATGACCATAGTAGAATTTGTTCCCATTCCTAGTGCCAGCCCTTTACTGTCTCCAATAACCACAACATGGATGAGGCATAAGCAAAGAAGTTTGTTTCTTAGCCATGTACCAGTAATCCAATTAACTATCACATTTACACCTATAAACTTCAGTTCAAATGTGCTAATGCTTGTTGTGCTCCACAGTTCACTACACTGCGGTGCCCTTAGAGACCAATAGGTAGAAGCAGAGGCCTAAATTAACTCACTGTAATTTGATGATCAAGTGCCCCTGACCACAGCTTTGATGACAGATGGCAATATGGTTATTAAAGCTATTACTTGTTGATGCTATTTGAATACTTTGATCGGCCATTCAGTTTTTTATTTCTGTCTACTCCATTTTTTAAAAATTCTTTTATAGCATATTACTTCAAAAAGTAGACTAGATAAATGTTGTTACAAATTTTTTGTCACAAGACCATTCAATGTATTATAGACTTCTGAATTGTTAAAAAAAACTGTAGAAAGCTGGTTTTTACTACATGCTAGTAATTTAACATGTTATTGATACGTTGTTTGGGTTCCAGTGAGAGATGGTTCCTTGTGTAGCTCAATTTTTTGCTTACTTCTGTGTATTTATAATACAGGGTGTCCACAAATGAATATCGGGGTTTTAATGCTTTATAAGATGTATTACATTATCCTTACAGTTATAAATGATAAGTCAAATGAAAGAGCAACTCAAACAGTTTTGTTCGTTGGCACTAGTGCGCATGTGCGTGAAATGTTTCCGCTAGAATGCGGTAGTAACAAAGATGGCGACTAGTGAAGAGAAAGCGTTTTGTGTTTTACAGTTTGCAAAGACTGAATCTGTAGTTACTGTGCAGCGTGCGTTCCGCATTAAGTTCGGGCGTGATCCTCCAAGTGACAATAACATCCGTAGATGGTATCATCAGTTTGAAGATACAGGCTGCCTTTGTAAAGGGAAGAGCACGGGACGACCAAGAGTTAGCGAAGAGACTGTTGAGTGAGTGAGAGAGTCGTTCACTCGTAGCCCAAAGAAATTTGTTCGGAAGGCTAGTCGCGAATTAGAAATTTCTAAGTCGACTGTTTGGAAAGTTTTAAGGAAACGCTTGCAACTACGTCCTTACCATTTACAGTTGTTACAGGATCTAAAGCCTGCAGACCATGGTTTACATGCCAAATTCGCTAACGAAATGTTGTTACATGACGATGAAGATTTTCTACATCATGTTGTCTTCAGTGATGAATTGACCTTTCACCTCAGTGGACATGTTAACACTCATAATGTGCGGATCTGGGGCTCAGAAAATCCTCAAGAGATCGTACAAGTGCAACGAGACTACCCTAAAATCAATGTTTTTTGTGCCGCATCCCAGCGGAAAGTTTACGGACCTTTCTTTTTTGATGAACCGACTGTAACTGGTACTTCTTACCTTGATACACTAGAGCAATGGCTCTTCCCTCAGTTGGAACAATATGAACCAGAGAACTTCATTTTCCAGCAAGATGGTGCGCCACCTCACTGGCATAACGAAGTACGCGGTTGGTTGAACGTAACTGTACCCGACAGGTGGATTGGCCGCAAGGGGCCCAATGACACAGCTTGCTATGCGTGGCCTCCACGTTCACCTGACCTAACGCCATGCGATTTCTACCTTTGGGGTTTCATCAAGGATCGTGTGTATGTGCCTCCGTTACCAGCCGACCTCCTTGAATTACGACAGAAGATTGAAGCAGCTGTTGCAACAGTTACTGAAGACACACTGCTCAACGTTTGGGAAGAACTCGGCTACAGACTTGATATGTGCTGTGTGACAAAGGGTGCCCACATAGAACACTTGTAAGTTTGTATATAAAACTGTTTGAGTTGCTCTTTCATTTGACATATTATTTATAACTGTAAGGATAATGTAATAAATCTTATAAAGCATTAAAACCCCAATATTCATTTGTAGACACCCTGTACAACTGTATTAATTCTCTTCCTGATATCAAGTGTCAGGAAATATAGTATTTAATTTTTTCTTTCTTACTGATTATTAATTAAAATCATCACTGAAAATTCTTTAACCCTTTGACTGCTGCTGACGGGTATAGCCGCAGCCGTCGTATTTCCCCTGAGTGCTGATGACGAGATAAGCCGCACCCGGCTGCCGCTACCTGTGTGCTGATGACGAGATAAGCCGCACCCGCCTGCCGCTACCTGTGTGCTGATGACGAATATAGACGCGCCGCTACCTGAGTCGTAAAGCGGACTTCTCGCCACATTTCTCAATAGCCTTTTGCAGTTTTGGTCGCTAGCGTATCGTACGAATGTTTATGTGCTGGGAGCCTAGGCTTCGCTCTACAATTATCATTTTAAGGTCTCTTTCTATATTCGTGAATAGCGCGAGGAAAAATCGGATGGCTTTAACTCTCTGTATGAGTTCGAATATCTCTAATTTTACAGTGGTGGTCTGAACGCGGTATGTAAGTGTGGAATACAATATTTCTAGCATTTTTTTCGAATCAACAATAACACTCTAATACAGTAAGGGACCTACAGAAACTGCCAAGAAAAAACTGTAAACTATTGACGTAAATTTAAGAATCACCGCGCTTTCGACAAAAGCTGCAAAAATCGAGAGAAAAATGCAAGCAAAAAATAATTATTAGTTATGAAAAATAGGGTTAATGATTCAGTTTTATTCTGTAGTAATTTATTTGCAGAGAAACTATGTAGTGAGAGCATTTATTCTGTATCAATCGTGAGAGGTCACAGTGCTTCGCCAGAAACATTCAGCACAGGGCGGTTGGAGCCGCTCGGACGGCTCCGTCCCCAGGGATAATCACTTAGCGCAGGTAGCAGGCCACAGTGCGGCAGGTACACGATCCGCCGGCAGCAGTCAAAGGGTTAAATAGAATATATAAGTTGTTCTGACTCTAAACTGTTTATTATTTTAATTTTCAATTACAAAACAACCAACAGTTTGCTATAGAGAAACTAAATATCCAAACAGAAATCTAAATTATTATTAATTTTGCTGAATTTGTATAAAAGTTTTTTTTTATGGATAACACTATAATTACTGTGCTTAAAATAGGGTCCATACACTGGGACTGTTATGTTTCTTGAGTGCCATTATACAAAAACTTAGTCCAGCGTTTTATGATCAGGTTGACTGATTAGTCTAATTCACCTAGATAAAAACTCTGTTCCTAAATGGGAGCATGGATTCAAATCCCACACATGATGAATTACAATGATTACATAAAATCAACTGGTATATTTAGCAACATTGTGGGGCTCCAAATCACACATAACTGGTGTATGATATAAAATTATCTGTAGTTTATTATCTTGATTTATCTTGGTATTTGCATTACACTAATCTGCATGCCATATTGACCATTCAGTTACTGCATTTGCCCATATTTATTCCTAATTCAATTTTTCATAGAGGAGCCTGATGGCTCAGTGGTTAATGCGTTTGATAATTTGCATCATTAATGAAACTGTCTCCAAAGACTCCCAGAAATTAAAAAAAAATACTTATTTTTATTGTTAAAATATTCTGTCCATGTGATTCAGTCTGGTAGCTTGACAGTGCCATAACTGTAGATGATCTTCACTCAAAAACACACAAAGTCATTAAGATGAGACATCTAAATGACTGAACCACCTACATTCACATCTATACTCACTTACACCAAACACATATATTCTCAAACTCACCCACATGTATCAACTTCCATGGCAGTCTTCCAGCATCATAACTCAACACACATATAAGCACCTCTGACTCAAATGTACTTGTATAAGTCAACAGTCACTCATACTTCAAAACATCTCTCAAACATGTATCAAATATCACATACAAGAAAGGAATGTGCTACATAACATGGACCACTTCAATACATATCCATTATGACCAACACACAGTACATTTTTATATTTGCTTTTTGTAAATATTATTTGAAACATAGTTTTTCAAGATGTGTAATGAACACCATTTAAAAATAATTGTTTAAAATTTTGCTTATTGAATTCAACTTGGTACATAATCTGAAATATAAAACTGTCAATAGCTCTCCCTGGACAATTTTGGTTTTTATTTTGGTTTAGTTTTTGTGGTTACTTTAGGGAAAAATGGAGTTTCTCAATACAATTACTGTATGTGTTTTACCATGATATTGTTTCTTTCAATGCCTTGATAAACTATTTATTGTCTAACAGCATTATAGAAAGTGTCAGTAAACATTATAATATGCAAATATTGATATCACAGTTTCTTAGTATAATTGCACTTTCAAATTTTTTGTTTTGTTATTTTTTTGCTTAGTATTTTACAACACGTTAACATTGAGGTTATTAGATCTAGGAAAGGATTGGGGTAAGGGAGGAATTTGGTGATGACATTTGTGATGCAGCTATCCAAACATTATCCTTGACAGATTTCATTAAACTATAGAGAACTGAAATCTAGATGGCTACATAGGGAATCAAACCTGCATCCTCCTGAATGCTAAGCCAATGTATTATTATTCACCAACCACTCTTGATTTTCCCCTGTTACTTAGAATGTAATACTTAATATTTTCTGATTTGACACTAGTATTTTTATTCGACATCCATAGCTATTCTGTCGTCTTCTTGTACTAGGCTTCAAAATTTTAATGCTTATCAAACTGAGAGCTTATGTGCCTGTATTCCAGATTTGTACAAATAGGTTTAGATTCAGTCTTCACATTGGATTTCTGATATAAGTTCCCTAAAGAAGTAACAATCTCATTCTAACAGATCTGCAACCCTTACTGAGATTGCTAAATACAATGTTTCTGTTTTCAGTTATATTTAAAAATCCTTTTCTAGCAACACTAATAATTCACTGGCAGAGGCATTTAATCGTAGCAGTATTAGTATTTTAAGAAGTATCTGTGTGCCATGCCTAGTCCTATATCCCTGCTTAATGGATCACAATTAGAGCCTTGTGTTTGTCCACTGACCATAGGCATAATGATGGTCATTTTCTGGTACCTCAAGCTACCTACAGGAATTCCATAAAATAGGCTATGTTATCAAGATGGCCAAAGCTGATCACTGCCTGATATTGCATTTCACAATCGAGACTGGTGTGGTTATCTAGTAAGCTACCATGAAAAAGAAGCAATTGGTACACTGATTTACATAAAAATCTCAGAATTACTTTTCGTTTAATCACTTTTTGACATATTATATGTTATATTCATATAGATCTCTATTAATTTTAATCCATTTTACAGTAAGAAAACTAAATATCTCTTTTCTATTTATTTTAGATCCTTTTTTAAAGCACCATCATTATTGGAACTTGCCTGTGCATTCTGTGCACTGACATTTGTATCATGGTGTTCTCTAACTAAACACGTCTTCCACCATGTCTCAGCTGTTTCTGCCCCTTTATATATTTGTACAGTTTGTTCTCAAGTATTTAAAGATGAGGTGAAACTACAGAATCATACGTACCCTAGCAGCACATCACAAAGCAGGTAAGGGTAGGATTTCTTATTTTATATTAAATGCTGCAACATGTTTTTAATTGTTGTGACTGGTTAATTTCTTGTGCCAAAGTTTTGTGCTAATACTGGAGTTACATCCACCTGATTATCATCAATTTAAGCCAATGACAAGTTATATCTAATCCTACAATCAACAATTAGAAATTAGTGTATATACAGTTGTCTTAGTGAATATGATGTTGACTGTTGTAGCTGTGCTGTTATAAATTTAGACCTGTCTGAAATATCTTTTCTCTCATTTTTGATATACTTCTTAGAAGGTACCAAGTAAGAGATATTATTTGTGTTAACATAGATTTTTTTTATTTGTGATCTTACAAGTAATTTACTTTGTAGATATATTACCATATGTTGTGTTGCAAATAAATGTGTTCACAAGATGTTTCTTCAGTGACCTGTATAATTTTTCAATAAATTTTTGACAAAATAGCATTGACTTGGATTCAACAGAGTGCATCCTCTGGTGGCACTTCCCCTACATATCTAGTTAGATACCCCTTTATTGTTGTTATTTTTTTATAATGTTATACACTTAAGTTTTAAATTCCTTCACCCATCTCCCCACTAATAAATTTTGATTTAAGTTCCTTCAGCATTTTAGTAAATATTTCATCATTTCCCTTACCTACAAAAGAAAATTTTCCCCTCCCTTATACATTAAAATGAGGGCAAGTTTGTGCTAATAGTTGTCTTTTCCTTCCCATAAACTGATCCTACTTGTGCAACCAATCTCTCTCCTAGCTCTATTGCCAACGTGTGCCTTGTACACCCCCAGCATTCTCTTTACTCTCATAGTATGACTCTGAATCCAGCTCCATTATCATATCAGTTACTGACTTGCTTCTGTAGTAATTTCCTTAAACAAATGCAGCTGCTTTCCTTTCATGCCCTCGAACTCCTGTATTTAATACCCAAAATGTGGGTTCCAGACTTTCCAATCAAGCAATGCTCTAAGCAAAGTTTTGTAACCTATCATGTTCCCTTAGATATATTTATTTCATTGAAGTTTTTTGGGAAACCAAAAAGAATTTAAAAAACAATACACATATTTGCTCTTCCATAAAGTTTCATGAATGTGAAAAAATAATTGTCTAATAAATATGAATATTTTTAATGGCACTCTTTAGATTGTCAAAGTGAACAGCTTGAACACACATTGTCTGTTTGTTCTGTTGCCTCCACTCCTTGTATTTCACTAAAATGACATTCACTTTGAAATTTTTATGTACACCTTTCAAAACAAAATCGTAGTCTCAACCATACAAATTTTCCGAATGAGGTTTTATCCAATTCTTCTCAAGTAGCTAATTTTTTCCCCATCAAATATGTTCTGTTGCTTAGCCTTCTGTATTGATTGGCTTGAAGTGTGAGTGGGTCATTATCATTATTCTAAGGAATGAAGTGATTCAGAGATCAGATCTCTGCATTACAAAACGTGTCTGTCCACACATGGATTAAAAAATTTGTTTATCACATTTACTAGTCCATACGTAAATATTTTATTGCCTCCATATTTTTATTTATAGTGATAATTACTGACAACAGTTGTTCCTGTATTGCTGTTTCATGTTATTAATTAGTTACCAAACAAGCATGGTGTAACGGTTAGCGTTTTGACCTTGCATTTGGGAGGACAGCGGTTCGAATCCCTGTCTGGGCATCCTGGTTTGGGTTTTACATGGTTTCCCCAAATCACTCCAGGCGAATGCCGGGATGCTTCCTTCAAAAGTCCATGGCTGAATTCCATCCCATTCCTTGCCCCCCATCCTGTCCTGTGTCTAAAGACCTCACTGATAAGAGATATTAAGAAGATAAAAAATATTTACTGCAGTTAATAATTTACTCTAAATGTAATTTTGTTTAAAAACGGGTTATTACTATATCATGAATGTTATGTATGGAGAGATAACTCCAACCTCACATTTTTGTGTTCATATTTACAGTCATTATTAATATGAAACTGAATTTTCTATCAAAGTAACCATACACCTTAATGTATTGATTACTGTAGTTGGTTGGTCCTGTAGATATTGTTCATTTTTTCATGTAAATTACCCAATGGTTGGTTTCGGTTTCATTTCACTAATTTAATCTTGTTGATGTGTTAATTATTTTATAAAAAGTCATACTTTTTTGTTTATGAGTTCTATATTTATAATAATATTTAATTAGCATTTACTTTAAAAAACAATGGCATACAATAAGTATTTTTCATTTTTAATTACTTTTATTTTTATTAGTAAACACAGTTTGATTCTCAAATGCATATTTTGTAATTGAGTTCATAAATAATTAGTGTAGCCATTTCTAAGAACTGTTCAATATACTATCACAACATATCAGTATGGTTATTTTTGTGTTTCTAGGAGTTATTCTGATTGTGAAAGTAACATTCAGTTCAACAAACAGACACAATCTATAGCTGAACATCTAAGAACCAGTGCAACATTGTGTCAGACAATTGTTTTGGCTGAATGCTTATTTTCTTGTGAAGTTTGTGGAAAATCTTTCACAGAGTCTGGGAAACTTAACAACCATCAGAGGATTCATTCAGGCGAACGCCCATATTTTTGTGAAGATTGTGGGAAATCTTTTACACATTCTTGGAATCTTAAGTATCATCAGAGGATTCATTCAGGTGAATGCCCATTTTCTTGTGAAGTTTGTGGCAAATCTTTTACAATGTTTTGGAATCTTAAGAATCATCAGAGGATCCATACAGGCGAAAGCCCATTTTCTTGTGAAGTTTGTGGCAAATCTTTTACAATGTTTTGGAATCTTAAGAATCATCAGAGGATCCATACAGGCGAACGCCCATTTTCTTGTGAAGTTTGTGGCAAATCTTTTACTATGTCTTGGAATCTTAAGAATCATCAGAGGATTCATTCAGGTGAACGCCCATTTTCTTGTAAAGTTTGTGGAAAATCTTTTACACAGTCTGGGGCTCTTAAGCATCATCAGAGTATTCATTCAACCGAACGCCGATTTTCTTGTGAGATTTGTGGCAAATCTTTTACAATGTCTTGGAATCTTAAGAATCATCAGAGGATTCATTCAGGTGAACGCCCATTTTCTTGTGAAGTTTGTGGAAAATCTTTTATACAGTCTGGGAATCTTAAGAAACATCAGAGGATTCATTCAGGAAAACACCAATTTTTGAGAAATTTGTAGTAAATCTTTTGAAGAGCTAGCAAAACTAGGGAATCGTTTTAGGATTCATTCAGGCAAACGCCCATTTTGTTGAGAAATTTGTGGAAAACCGTTAACAGACTGTGGGAAACGTAAGCGCATTCAGAAGATTCATTCATGTGAAAGCTCATTTTCTAGAGAGGTTCATGGAAATTTGTTTTCACTATCTGTTATTCTGAAAGTGTATAAGTGAAATCATTCAGATAAATGTTAATTTTATTCTAGCGTTTGTGGAAAATGTTATACATACTCATGTAGCCTTATAAACCATTAGAAAATTCATTTGGGTTAATGCTTTTTTTGTGTATAATTGTGAAGATTTTGTTGTATAGTTTGTAAGTTTCAATACTAATTAGTTCATTCTTGCTGATAAATACCCATATTGTTCTCAAGTTTTGGAAATTTTTTACAGACTCTGTCAATAAGAAAGTACATCAAAAATTTTCAGTTGGTTGAATAGCCTTTTTGTAGTTATATTTGGAGAATATCTTTTATGCATGATAGACAAATTTTAAGTCACTAGAGAATTAATAATGTGACTTTCGAGTTTTGTGTAAGATTTGTAATAAACCTTTTATCTTGTTTATGGATCTTAAAAATCTTTGGATAATTATTTGGATGAACTTCATTTTTACGGAATATTTTGTTATTTTCAGTATAAATCTTTTCAGCAATGCTGCAAAATAGAGATATTTGTTAGTTTGTATTTTAATAAAATGAGTGCAATAGCGGAATCAAACAATAGCGCTGATTATTTTACTTCCAGTGTGTATTAACAGTAAGGAGTTCTAGAGTGTCATTAACTGTTGTGTTTGGGATGTTGGAGGAGCACATTATGACAGGTATTAAATTGTTTGACATTATTATTTAGGTATATTAGTGTGTTGAAGGTTTAATATAAAATGTAAGACAGTTTACTAAAATGTATTTGGAATGATCATTGAATATTTGTAAGTTTATCAAGCATAATTGGATTAAAAAATTACCTCTCTGTGTTATATATTAACAGTAGTAGGTTGTAAAAAAAAATTATTTGACTATTAAATTGATGTTCATATATTCTTTTGTCACATTTGAAATAAATGTTTTCTTTTACCCAAGAGTTTAAACATTGTTGCAGGAATGCCTTACTCTAAACTGCATCTGAGTATCATTGCCTCCCAAGTCTTTTTTTGACCATAAGGAACTGTGCATAAACTTGAACTACCTTTTCTGCATCACCTGATTAGAGGAACATTAGATTTTTCTGTTGACAGTTACTACTGTCTTTGATTATTGGGTTTATAATGCATATGACTGATATTTGCATAATAACTCTTTGATATTACAAATATTCTGAACCACATGGTGATGATAACCACTTCAGCAAATGAAAAATTATTGGGAAAACATCTTTAATAGGTACAGGTAAGGGATTCATTTGTTCTTGAAGTTTTTGCTGAAAACCATTCTTATCACCTCATTCACAATTTTCATTAATTGATCAAGTGGGACAAACTATATTTGAACATGAAAGAAGTTAAGAGGAGCATCATTTTTAGTTACAGTTTATTATGTTGTTTTTTCTGAAATTTTGGACATTTATCTTTACATTACCAGAGAGTGATTCATTGTCCTACTTATAAGACTTCTATAACTCAATGATTCAATTTTAAACTTTAAAAAATGCTGGGTAACATTTCTGTGTACTATATAGTGCTATATGATATTAATTTCATAAAAAAACTTAACTTAGTCCACAACCCGAAGGTTGGTTGGATCCTACCGAAGGAGGCATACTAAGCCATTGTGTCAGAGGTAGGACGGCCAGTTCCTTTCCTCCGGGACCTACAGTTTAACGTGGAATCCGAACCACGAAGCATCCTGGTGTATCTTGTAACATAACAGTAGCATTCCGCCGCTCCGAAATGAGCGCATGACTACATTGTTTAAAGTCAGTCATTATCGAGGTATAGTAGTGGACGGCTGGCGTCGCGTAATGTGACACGCTATATGAACTGTGCGGGTGTAGCAAGAAGTAAGAGGAAGAATGAATTAGTTTAACCATTGTGACGTATGTTTTAAATTGATTTGAACAGTGTGTTGAGATACCAGAACAGTAAATTGTGGCATCGAAAGTAATTTAGTGTGGACTGATTTGGATTATTAACTTTCCTTTTATCTAAGAACCTTGCAATCGACGGATTACGAAGTTTCAATAGCCTTATCATCTAAATTCTGATAGTGGCCAACTGGTTCGATGTGTACTTTATTTTAATAAATGTGTGGAGAACCTATTTTCATTACTTTATACTTGAAGTTTTCTCTTAATTAGTTATCCTAACACTTTTATCGGACTGGTCTGGACCCTATCTGGCGACCGACGGCGACTACGAACTCATTTATCCGGCTTCTAGTGCTGTATGTCAGTAATTAAAACTTTAGCAAGCACGAAGTTTGGTCTACAGTAAGTAAGTATCATGTCAACCCCAAGAAAGGCAATAGTCTTACATGTCGACGAGTGACAGGACTGTGTGGTAGAAATTAGTACTAGGAGGGGAGACAATTTTTCTCAAATCCTAGGAAAAAACACAAAGAAAAAAAGGAAAACTAGTGATATCAAGACGACGACAATCGAAACAGGTGTCGACAATACCCAAAGGTGCGGAAGAAGTCCCACTCGACGAAGGCAGCGCGGCTGGTCAAGGAGCAGCGGAGAAGATATTCTACATTGTTCGGCGCGGAGCTGAGCAGCCGAGACGAAGAAGGCGAGAGAGAGGCAGCTTGCAGAAAGAAGAATCGTCGTGCAGAGTCTCTGAAAGCTAAGGACGCGCTGTGCGCTGCTTGTTTGGCTATTTTTGAAGGCTTAAATCCTTTTCCTAATTTTCTTCTGATAATTTTCCTTTTTTCTGTCAAATATCGAGGAAGAAAATCGGACAAGATTTTTCTCTCCTAACATGACAATGCATTTTCCTTCTCCTTTGTCATCAGTGATGACGCAAGCAATTATTTCAATTTCACTTGTAGTAATGCGTAAAGTGTAACATTTTATTTTCCTTTTGCTTTAATTGGCATGCTTAATTAGTTTGTTGCGGCTTGCGAGCTTCGAAGATGACGGCGTTGTTTTGTTTTATTGTCATGTTCGAGAGAAGTAAAATTCCAGTATTTGTGTCTTCTTTTATTTTTTCGGAAGCGTAACTATATAAAAAGTGTAAACATGGATTGGGAGACATTTCAGCGAGGTGATTTGGTTATGTTTAAAATGGATGTCCAAGTTTGTAGTACTAATGGAGAAATTAAACCGTTCGAGTATACTTATGAAGGACCTTTTCAAGTTATATATGTGTATGAAGGATCTCAGTATTTATTAGCGTTCCCTGTTAGCGGCAAAATTAAAGGTACGTACCCAGAGGATTCCTTAATACAATATGACCCAGAAAGGATGGAAGATTCGATGTCAGATTGTGAGCAAGAAATAGAAGATTTTGGTCTAGAAAAGTTATGGAAGGAAGAAGAAATTATTAATAATCAGACCTGTATATCAGAAGAGAGTACAATTCTATGTGTTAATACGGACTACGATAAGAGTAAAGAAGAGGAGTCGGAGAAGCAAGAAGAATTAGGAAGAAAAGAAGAAAATAACACTAACTGTCAGAATAATATATCAGAAGAGATTGGCGAGATAATTGTAGAAGCTTCAAGAATAGAACAAGAGATAACGTCAGAAAAAGAGATTAAAGATTTTCAAAGAGAAGATGGAATTTGAAGACAAATAATTACGGAAGACAGTGGTATTATACAAGAAGAAAATATTAATGAAGTCGAAACTGTGAAACAAGTTCCAGAAATTGAGCAGAAAATATTTACCGACGAACGTGAAGTTTTACCCGAAGATGAGAAGACAGCGGATCAGATAAAAGAAACGAGAAGTCGGAAATGGTTATCAGCGGAAAAGACAAATTGGACATAATTTTCGAGAGGAAAACGTTGAAGATAAAAGAGGCTCTGAAAAAGGTAGAAGAGTACCTTTTATCAGCATCCTGTAAATCTAAAACTACCAATAGTAATGACATTAGCTGTTTGCAGGAAACTGTGACCCAAAGAAGCGACATATACGATGCCAAGGAAGATTTGCGCATGCAAGAAGAAAATATAGAAGATGGAGAAATAAAATCAATCCACGGTTCTGAAGTACATAATATCGTTAGTGACAGTACTGAAGACAGTTTGGAGGCAGGAAAGGAGCCAAGTACAGAGAAAACATCAGTAGTAAGAGAAGAAAGAATAAGTTTAAGGAAGAAAAAGGATCATCCAGAAATATGGCTATATGACACTGTATTCAATAACTATGTTGAAGAGGAACCGACAAGATACGAGAAGATTTTATTCAATAGCGTGAGTGGCGAATTGAGAGCGGATAAACTGGAAGATTTTAAGGAAGATTTTAAAGAAGGCAATATGGAAATTCAGAATGACGAGAACCAGAGGACTGAAATTAAGTTGATAGAAATCGATGTATCCGGAGAAGAAACAAATAGCGGTAAAGTGAGCCGGGAAGTAATTGAAATGGCAACCCAGCAATATGTCAAAAATAACAGAAGCATGCGCGCGCGTGACAGCAACCAGCGCTCGCGCAACAGTCAATGCGTAAGCACTATAGTAACCTGTGCCAAAAATAATTTAAAGTGTGCGGCAGCCACGGGCGCAATAAACGAAGAATGCGGAACATTTCTGTCAACTAAAGAGCGCTATGGAGATGAAGAATCAATACCAACAGACCATGGAACTTGTAAAGAAGATGTCGGGAAGCTGAAGCAGCCACGGATACGTAAAGAAAAGAAGAAAATCGACAGGAAATATATCAAATGGAAGTGGAAAAATCATGTGACAGGGGTAGAGATGAGCCCTACATCGATGTATGTTGGACGAGGATATCTACCTACTCCCGCCATGGTCACAAATAGGGGACACCCTTTATCCTTATTTTTCTTAATTTTTTATTTGGCGTATGCCTATTTCCTCACCGCTTTGGCGAATAAATCCTTGACTTTTCCGGCTAAAGCCAGCGAAATAAATCTACATTTCCAATTACCCTACCCTGCCTGAAATATGCCAAAGCAGCAGCAGCAACAACAGTAGGCTTTGTGTAGTGCAGTGTAGTGCAGTGTAGTGCGTGAAGTGCTTCGACAAAAGTCGTATAGAGGTTAATGACCTCTACCAGTGTCGCAACCGAGGACTCCACCCATAGAGCCTATGGTAGAAGCGAAAATATTATTTTTGTCATGTTGTATATATGTTCTTTCTTTTCCGTTTTATTTTCCTGAGAGCTGACAGTCTATTTGAGAACTGTGACCACGAAAACTATAACAATTACATGTGGTTCCTTCGTGTATTTTTTTTCTTTATATGTTTTCTTGATGTTAGTGTGCCTGTTTTTTTTATTTAAATATGTTAAATGGCTTTGTGTATCTTATGTTAGTAGGTTGGCCACACTCGAGAGTTTGAAACTTGGTATTTGTAAATTTTCTATTTTCTTTTTTGTAATGATAATTCTTCAGTTTCTTTTGGAAAAAAACCTGAACAATTATCACAAATTGGTAGTTGGGGAATGTAACATAACAGTAGCATTCCGCCGCTCCGAAATGAACGCATGACTACATTGTTTAATGTCAGTCGTTATCGAGGTATAGTAGTGGACGGCTCGCGTCGCGTAATGTGAGACACTATATGAACTGTGCGGGTGTAGCAAGAAGTAAGAGGAAGAATGAATTAGTTTAACCATTGCGACGTATGTTTTAAATTGATTTGAACAGTGTGTTGAGATAACAGAACAGTAAAGTGTGGCATCGAAAGTAATTTAGTGTGGACTGATTTGGATTATTAACTTTCCTTTTATCTAAGAACCTTGCAATCGACGGATTACGAAGTGTCAATAGCCTTATCATCTACATTCTGATAGTGGCCAACTGGTTCGATGTGTACTTTATTTTAATAAATGTGTGGAGAACCTATTTTCATTACTTTATACTTGAAGTTTTCTCTTAATTAGTTATCCTAACACTTTTATCGGACTGGTCTGGACCCTATCTGGCGACCGACGGCGACTACGAACTCATTTATCCGGCTTCTAGTGCTGTATGTCAGTAATTAAAACTTTAGCAAGCACGAAGTTCGGTCTACAGTAAGTAAGTATCATGTCAACCCCAAGAAAGGCAATAGTCTTACAATCTCATATGATCAAACACAACTCTCAAAATTCCTGCACCTGCCGGGATTCGAACCCGGGACTGGAGCAGCGAATGTTTTGAAAGTAAGCGCCTTAACCACTGAGCTACCAGAACGCAATCAATTTCATACTTTAAACTAAATCTTATACCTTAGTGAGTGCTAGAATTAAAGATGCCCTAATGGTCACTTAACAGAATAAAAAGATTTTATCAACAAGCAGTGTGGTGACCTATTTTGAATCCTAGTAAAGCCAATATGAATTTTCGCTGTGTGATGGTTAGTTGTGGGAATCTTGTGTGACATCTGCAATTTGAGCCTAGCTATCATGTGCTTGATGCTGTTAATATATGATACTTGCTGGCAGGTGTCAGCTATTTTAAACCGGGTCATCCCAAAATTATTACTTCAAGTCACACCCATGTATGGTGCTGTAAGTATATTCTGTACCTAAAATACAGCGATAATTAAGTTAAGAGAATAAATATTTTCATGCTATTGTGTATTTTCTAACCTATCTTAACTGCCCCAAATAAAGTGAGTAAAAAATTTCATTGCTCAGTTTCAACTCCTTCCCCCTATGTATGGCAATGCAGTTATTTACTTAATCCCTCTCCACTCTCTGACCCAACTACATACTTTATGGATGCTCCCTAAATTATTGAGAATGGCCACTCTCATATCTAGTGTTGCAAATATGGAATAAACATAATGTAACTCCTAAAGTATATTATCTTCTTTTTTGGAGGAAGTATGATTGACATGTATAGATAGATCCATTAGCTAGTATAAAGAATGGTATAACACAGTGAATCCTTTCATGATCATAATATAATAATATTTAACCTGTATGTCTATTTTGGTTTCCTGACAAGTTAGTAACATTACAGCCACCACGATAAATGCAAATATAGGCACATGAACCGAGGATAGATGGGGTTTGAAATGTCCAGAGATTTATAAGTCGTTAAATTTTGTTAAGTTCTGCACTCACCTTTGACCACACATCAGTAATGTAATAGAAAAAAATCATGTTGTCTTGCCATAGCACAGGACGAAATTACAAAGCACGGTGCATGAGTGGTACAGCTCTGGCCTTGCATTCAGGAGGACACAGGTTTGACTCAAAATCCCTCCTTCCAGATTTCCGTTTTCCATGGTTTTCCCCAAATCACTGCAAGTGAATGCTGAGATGGTTCCTTCGAATGGCTAAGACCGAATTATTTCCTATATATTGTTCCAATCCCTTTACAGCCACTACTAATGTCAGTGTTGATTAGGTATAAAACTAAAATCAAACTGAAGAAATTACTGACTGATTCACAGTGATAAGGATCATATGTAATAATATTTCATAATTTCAGTTGTAAAGCTTGTTAAAAAATAGGTCCAAGTTACAGGGTTATATTTTAAAATAGTAGTACAGAAACAGTTGTAAAATAATAGAAACTAACAATGCATTGTAATAATATTATGTAATCACTACCAGCAAATGACAACAAAAGTCTTATGTGAATGTTAGAGGCAATGCAGTAGTTTTTTATTCTTAAATAACATCAAAACATTTCTCTGCGAATGAAAAGAGTGCAATTTTAAAAATTTGGTGCAGAACGTGTTCCAAAAGCTATTTTCCACAGGTATCTACGAATTTAAATATCTGTTTTATATAAATATTACGATTGTATCTCTTAATGAACATGTAAAGTGTACTTTAAAGAGTATCAATAGAGGTATTATATTTGTATTTTAATTCCATTACAATCCTTTATATTGCTCTGTAGCTTGCCGGGAACATGGTAGCAAATAGGATGCTTTTTACAAATTATTTAACCATTTTTGTCCAACAGTCATAAAAGATAAACTGTATAACCAAAATTAAATAACCATCAATTGATACAGCGATGCATGAAAAACTGAATCAATCATCAGGTTTTACTACCGCAAAATATATGTAAACATTACAAACAAATACTTCAATATAAACTACAGAATCTTAGAGCTAGAATTTATAGAGAAAAAAATAATTTGATCAAATAACATTGGAAAAACCAGTTGGGGCCTTATAAATGATGTAAGATAGGACAAGCAGGAGCTGGAGAACAATGCATTAAATACAAACTGAAAAGTAGTAGAACATTAGTAATATATTTAATAACTTATTTGTAAATATAGGAGAAGCTATGATTAGCAACAGAGTAAATTCAGATAGTAAAACCTATTACTCCATCAATAAATCAATATTTTTTTTAAAAATAAAGGACAGAAGAAGAATTAGTATTATTAATAATTTAAGAAATAAAAATTCTAATAGGTAGGAAGGTATAACTACATTTGTATTGAAACAGTGTAAGGAAATCCTGGCATTTCTTATAAAATAATCCATAGCGAATGGAAATTCAGCATAATAGACATGTCTATAAAAAATGGCAACAAGAGAGATATTTGTAGCTATATACCTGTTACTCTGACTTCCGTTCTGAACAAATTATTTGAAAAAGTTATATTAGTGATACTAAATAACTTCATATATCAAAGTAGCATTATTTGCTCACGCCAATCTGGATTCAGAAAGAGCTATCCATAATTATTGCTGTCAATTGATTTGTATCTGCCATTTTTTTTATATCCAGCTATTACTTTGTAAATTAAAAAATTAGAGGATTAGATAACAGACTACTGTCATCTCACCTTAAAACAGACCTTGGTACATTGAAATTAAGTTTAGAAATAGTGAATCAGTAAGTAAGATAAAATAAATAGTTTGGGTAGTGAGATGGTTTGTTCCTCAGAGATTTGTACCTGGTACTTGGCTATTTTTTCAGTATATAAAAGTAGTATTATCCCCATTGGAGAAAGCTGCTACTAAGACCTAAAATGAATTATCAAATTATTTTGAAATATATAGATTAATTTGTAATAAAAGTAAAACATATTTAGTAAAATCTGAATTAAAAAATCGAAATATGAATAATATATTAAGACCAAATGATAGTAAGGGGGAAATAATGAAATATCTGAGCATAAGTTTCTAGGAGTATATGTTGACAAATATTTAACACGGAAGATACACGTAGATTCTGTCTGTGCAAAAGTAAGGGAATTTTTCGTATTAATCTGCTATCTAAAATTTTGGATAGCAGCGTTCTGAAAATTGCATACTATGGAATAATTTTTCCACATATCCTGAATCATATTCAAGTCTAGGGTTCCTGTTGTCACGTATATATAAATTGATTGTTACTGCTGCACAAAAGATGAGTTAGAATATTATACAAGTTGGATAAAAAAGCATCGTCTCGAGAAATATTTAGACAGGAAAATATTCTTATTGTATTTTCACTATATATATATATATATATATAGAGAGAGAGAGAGAGAGTATTATTACTTATTCGATGTAAACCAAACTTTAATCCCACAAATAGTGAATAGTGAAATGTCATCATCATCCTCAACAGTTTCCAGCCACTGGTCGGGTCTGCTTCTGGGAACAAATTCAAAAATTTCATAAACGAAATTTATGTAATAAGGTATTATACAACAATTTTGATCAATTATAAATTATTATATATGAATGTATTGTTTTGGAATGTACTGTATTTATAATGCAATTTAATTTGCGTGACCATAAGGTCTTTGCTAAAAACAAGCATATTGGCAATAAAAAAAAATTTTCTTCTTTCTTCCCACAACCTCTCTGTCACTACATTGTTCCAGTCCTCTCCTGTCTTCTGTATCTCTTGGTCTTCCTTTGGGTCATTTACCATGCATATCCCAAAGTCCAACCCCTCCTCTACGTGGTGGGAGATGGGCAACGGCATAAAGTAGGGGATTTCTTGTGGGGGTGAGGTACAGTGGGGACCTAGCGTGTCACATGACCGATGCGGTAGCTGTGAAGGCCCTACAGAAACCCTGAAAAATTTGTGTCAAATGGGCCTCTGGTGAAGCCACGACAGTCCTATGAAACCTGTAGTGGATAGAACATGTTTGCAAAACAAAAATAAGTGAAATTCATAAGTCATAAATATGGCACTCAAACCAAGTCAGATTTACATATCAAAAGACATGATTCTAAGGTTGCCGATAATAGTGCCCATAAAATGGGAGGTAGGTTATATAAGAACCCTCCATCTCAAATAAAATTATTCTCTGGGAATAAATTGAAAACTGTAATAAAACGATATTTATGTAATAAGTTAATATACAAACTTGATCAATTGTACTTTTTTGGAATGTACTGTATTTATAATGCAATTTAATTTGCATGACCATAAGGTCTTGACTTTGATAAAAAATTGTTATTGGCAATAAAAGATTATTATTATATCATATACAAGAATTTATACTTACAGGATCATCAATATAATTAACAAGTAGTCATTTGGGTATCCTAACTGAATCATGATTACATATTTCCACTGATAGATAACAACTAATACCTTAAGTAAGAATTTACAAATTGCAAAACCCTAAAATATGTATCTGTACACTCTTTACTTTAAGATGAGATGCTTGGACAAAAATAGAGAGCCAAACAGTTTGCCAGAATTTTTGTTTGCATCATTTTTTCACACTGACGAGTGGAAACTCAAATTTCACATACATGGAAAGGAGCTCGTGCGCTCACCTTTGCGAGAAGGAATGAAATAAGTATAAATAAGTAGTAGGATTAAATAAGATCATCTAGCATCTGTACAGGCACATATATTGCTATTTAATACAAACGAGATTTCCGCTAAATGTAATACATGTCAATTGCAGACCGTTACTTACTGCAAAAGACGATATGTGAGCGATTTTAGAATCATAGTGATTGCATCCAGTGGCGGATTTGATTTGTGGCAGGGGACAGAGCTTGAGTGGTTTTTGGTTAGTGGGGGGATTGAGCGGATTTTAGTTTGGGGAAGGGGGCTTGAGTCGGGTCAGGGTTGGCTTTATAGTCATGCCTCCCTTAAAAGATTACTAGAGCTAAAAACAAAAGTCTCCAATCCAAATCTAAAAAATTACGATGTCGGAGGTAGACCCCTATCCCCCCCCCCCACCCCTGGATCCGCTACTCATTGCATTTCAAACTCTAGTTCCGATCAATTACTGTTATTCCCCGGCAATAGAACACAAATGTATTTTGAGGATTCATGCTTTTTTTAGGCGAGGGAAACTACATTTTTGAAATGCTGATAGAATTAGCAAATTGCTTAGATTTTTTCTCTATTATCAATGGCATTCGTTAAGAAATAACTGCTGTCCTTTTTATAGAGTAGCACATTTGGAAAGGTTCTGGTCCAAATGCAACTCTGCCTTACCGACTCCCTGGTTGTGCTAAAAATTATCCTTGGGATTATGTTTTGTAGTTGTCCATTACGCACTTGGATTCCAATTTTTGTCTACTTCAAGCTTCTTTCTCAATTTTTCCCTACATCTTGGCGCTTGTACTGCTTTTCCTTTTCTTTTGTTTCTTTATAGGTATCGTTTCTTCTGTCTCATTTGTTCTTTAGCGCATGTATTGTATTTAAGCTGTTGATTCCACTACTGGTTTTTTCATATTCTATTCTATTTATTACCCTTTGCAGAAGAAACTGAGAGGTCATGCATTCGTTCCCCCCTTTTTTATATAACTTTCCACATTTTGTTCAGGGGATGCAGATTAGAGATTGGCATTTCTTTTTACACTCCTCTGTCTTGTGTTCCATTTCAGCACACAGATTGCAGCAGAGCCTGGCTGCTGGGAATATTTGTTGATGTGTCTAAGGTCATTGCACTTTTAACATTTTTGCATGAACAAGTAGTCCTTTACTGTCATTGCAGAAAATTCTATGTATAATTGCCTGATTTTTATTATTTCTTTTCTGATCGAGGAACTGACTACCGTGACGTAGCGAACTATTGCCTTGTTCCTAGACCAAGGTTTAAATTTTGATTTGGACCAAATTGCTCTTTAATTATTTTTCGCTAAAAATTTTGATAATATGTGGATTCCACAATCTTTTCGTCTTCCATTGAAATTGGATTCATAATGGTTTGCATTTTCGCGGTAGTTCGCAGTTCAATTCTTTGATTAATTCGTACTGAGATTGTGGATGAGCGGTTAGAGCTCTGGCGATACATTCGGGAGAACGGCGTTTCGAATCCCTGTCCGGGCATCCAGTTTTGTATAACCTATGGTTTCCCCTAATCACTCCAGGCGAATGCTGGGATGCTTCCATCAAAAGTCCATGGCAGAATTCCATCACGTTCCTTTTCCCCAGTCCTTTCTCACCTACAATGACCTCGACGAGTCATAAAGCTATAGTTAAAGGAAGGTTAATTCTTTATTAGCCAAAAATTTTTAGCGTTCTCATTTGAAGCAGTTTCAGTTATCACATTTATACTTTGCTGTTATTCCTATTAATCTTTATTTTCTCCTTCCCTGGCTTCAAGATACAGGTGACTTTTTCTGCACCTGCTTTGGGCTATCTAATGATATTAATACCATACAAGCAGCTGACGGTTGCACTCGCCTCTTGGTTTATTTCGCCCATAGAATAATTAGGTCTGCGTTATTTATTTCCTTCTTTTCTCATTTTCTCATTTCCACTCTCTAGCTTTACAATGACGTTATAGTTCATGATGTCAGTTTGGCCTTTATCTCCAACAACCCTGGTTCAGACATTTTCTGATACTTTTGATAATTTAGAAACGTGACAATGTCATGATATATCATAGCAAACGTTTATGGGGTGATAGAACTCATCATTTCATGTCATTTTCCAAGTTGGGCTCCTCTATTACGATTGTGAGGGGAGTGGATTTAACACAGAGAGTAGCCCATTCTGCGAAACTGTAACCCAACTACACTACACAACACTATACAAGATTACACACCAGTTTCGCATACTATCGCGACTGATGCTAAAAAAAGAAACAGCAGAACATGTTTCCACCATGGTTAATCCCAAGGCTATTTCGTTTCACTCATTCACTAGGCATAATTTGCCATTATCTTTGAACACCACATATTTACTGAAGCACTCACATGACAAGTAGAACCGGCTCTGATACTACTGCGTCACGACTTGAACGGAGCGCACCCCAGGAGGGTTACACTGGCTACCACTGAGTTTGGATACCTGAGAGGACCTGAAGAGTGCGACAGTCGTACCAATCCATTAAGGAGAGGGTAATAAATAGGGTCGAAAATTACAAGGCAATCAGTGGTAGCTAAATTAATGGAGAGATTGGTATATAACTACATCAGAGACTGTATGTGAGGAATGTAAGTCGACACCGAAGCCTTTAGGCAAGGATATTTATACGAATCTCCGTGGCTAGGTTAAATGCAAAATATTTTGGATGAAATGGACATTGGAGACCAAGTTGATAGGGTAGCACTAGATTTTTCAAAAAGCTTTTGATAGAGTGAGGCATAAATTGGTTCTAAATAAAGGTAATAAAACTATTGAAGTAGGTTATTTCTTAAAAGATTGAAAGCAAAATGTTAGAGTAGGAAATACAATATCAAAATAAGTTGAAGTAGAAAGGGAGTTCTACAGGGTAGTGTAGTGGGACAATTGATACACATTATTATAATAAATGATTATAATGATGGTTTGCTGTCAGAAGTTAGGATGTTTGCAGATGACATAACGTTTTACATCAAGATCGAAGTGACAGGAATACTGTGAACAGCTGCAAGATAACCTAGACAGGATATCTAGTTGGGTAGGTCAACATGGGATGTAAAGAAGGATCAGCTTATTATTTATACAGATAAAAATAAAGATTTATTATGATTATAAGGTGAGAAAGTATTGCTTATTGAAGATTTGACATATAAATTCCTGGGATTTCGTTTGATAACAAACTTCACTGGGCATGATTTTGGGCAGGTGGTAGGAAATGGTTTCATAATCCTTCACTTGTTCGAGAGAGTTACGAAGGGATGCGCTCGAGAAGTAAGGTAATTTGGTTACAAAACTTTGGTCAGACAATTCCTGTGGTGATGTTTATTGGACCCACATTTTGGGTATCAAGTACAGGAGAGTGTGCACTGAAGGGCGGCTAGATTTGTTTCTGAAAATTATTGCAGAACACGATCAGTAACTGATAAAGTAACTGGAATTGAATTCTTTGGATGACAACAGGAGGGTGAAGCTTATATTGGCAATGAGGCGTGGAAACATATTGATGGAAGAATTAGGACATGATATAGATTGGTAAAGATTGACATAAACACAAACTGGATTTCGATTTAAAACACAACGGTGTAGAAAAATTTTCTTTCGTAGGTAAGGGTTTGGAGGATTGAAATAATTTGCATAGAGAAATTATAAATAATTTTCTATTACGCTAATAGAATTTAAGTTTTCTGGAGCGTAAGAATAAACGGGTTCGTGAAAGGGGGAAAGGGAAACCACCATAGGAGCAAGCGCTCCAACAAAATTAAATTAAATAAAAATTAAATTATTCAAGAGTGTATATAGTAAATTTGTCAGATCATAGGCTAATGTGTATAATTGTTCAGTGGAGCATAACTCAAGTTCTTAGATGATACTTAGGATTGTAATTATCAATAATGGTTACTCAATCTTCCATTAGTTTCCAATATCCAAGCTGCTTGAAGGATTGTTCATGAGCATGTGATAAGAAGCCGCTTGCACTAGGAAACAATTAATGTGTATAGAAACAATCTACAACGCATCTAACTCTTTATTAAACCAACATCCATCCATCTTCTCAAACACTCAGACCTTTTAGGAAAAGAATTATCTTGCTAAAAATACAAATTAATATAGCACTGAGTTACTGCTCAAAAACAATTAAAAAGAAACTGGTTAATCCATCTCTGCTCAATGCCATCTATTTCGATTATTTGCCAGACGCCGTAGAAAATGGTTTTAATTTAAGAGCCGCAATGCATGTGGAAATGTTTTTTAAAATATCTTTGTAATTTTGCAAAGCTCAAACCAGAAATTCCGAAGAATCAGGTTTTTCTTTGATGGAAAAACACGTATATAATGTCACGAAATATCTGTTTCAGTAAACTTACACAGTTTTTAAAGACAGTGTATGTAGTTGTACTGGATTGTGATATCATTAATAGCAGTTTGAGATTATTCCCTGATGATGTAGTCATCAATAGAGAAGTAAGGAGTTTCGCAGATTGCTTAGAAATTCTTCGCGATATGAACGCTATTTCGACAAGGTACGATGAATGGTAGCTTACATTAAATTGTAAAAACAACAACGCATTTTGCCCTATCCAAAAAAAAAAAAAAAAAAAAAACACTTTTGGAATACAAAATAAATTTAGTTATTGATATGATCGATTCCCCGAAATATTTAGGCGAAACAGTACATATTGAAGAATACAATGAAAACACAAAGAATGAATCACACAAAAGTTTGTACTACTGCTGCGCCGTTTGGGATTGACACAAACACAGAGAAGAGCCACTCGATATGCGACTGCTTGCAAAAGCATTCATAAAAGCGTCACGAATTGTTACATAGATTGAGCTGGGAATGAAACACAGATTTTGTTTTGTAGTGCTCTAGGTCGATCACTTGCCTAAATATTTCATACTTTCTAAGACAGTATCCAGGGTGGGCGAGCATGAAATAGTTAAGTAATAGGAGCTATGACCTGAGAAGTAGCACGCCAATCAGCAAGTCCTAAGTCACCAGTTGCCAAGCGCCAGTCATTACTGCAAGCTGGTAAAGTGACTTCATACAGCAGGTTAACGAGGAGCGTTGCCCTCTCCACACATGGTGATAGGAAGGGGAAGTGTCTAATTAAACCCAGGGGGCAGGGGTCACTCGGTCTCTCCACGAAAGTCTTTCAAGGTACCACATCGACGCCGAGGGTAAGAAGATGATGCCAGGCGTCTAACACAAAGTGGTCTCTACTGCGTTATCTGGGTGGGGACAGTTAGGGGTTAAATTATTTGATCTTATTCATGTGGGCATAGTCTTGCAGAGACATTATCAATTTTGCACTGCGAGGTGCCCATTAGTTACATGCTCGCCTAGTCCTTGGCCCTATCTCTAATGTTAGTTACAAAACTAATTAAACAATGTAAATATTCACGTATGCCATCAGTAATTGCTCATGTAAATAAATGTGTGAATATGCAACTGCCGTTTACAGTAATTTAACCTAGCCATCTAAGCCATTCCTATATTAATATCTGAATGTGCTGAGCAGTTTAATCTGTTAGGTGTTGCAGTAGGGACCTTATGACGAATATTCATATCAGAACCATGTCAGACTTATATGATCGGCCCATTATCCAAGGCTCCAGTAGAAGTTTACTCTGTCTGCACTTATCAATCAGCTGACAGGGTCACTAATGTTTGAAGTGATTGGCAGACATGTCACCATCCAACTTTAATTACAGGTACAATAAAGTTCTTCATTCATAGCCTATTTGCACTGCAATGACCAGAGAGAAAAGATTAGAGAAATATGACGCTGTACTGCTACCTCCATCAATTCTTTCTTCCCTCGAGCTATTTCGGCTTTCATATCCACATAATAGAGATTATTTTTTATGCAAAGCACCCACCGCCATCCTCAGTTTTGTGAATTTCAGGGTATTGAATTAAATAGAAAATCATTTTACCGTCGTTTAAAGCAATGAATGTAGTAGAAGAACCTTAAAAATGGAGAAACATTAGAAATAACTGAGACAAAGATCTAAAAGATTAATGAGCTTGAAGGTGAAAATACTGAATCTTCAATAATTAACACTTAGTTTCACTGTCTATTTCTGTATATATTTGATACTTAGTTCGTGTGGTCCTACGACCCGCTAACCATGTTCATGTCTGCCGCTTATTCCACCTTTGTCGTGGCTGGAACAACAGTTTGACTTCGAATCAGAATCAGAGAGTGATCTGGCATATCTCATTTGATCAGACAGATTTATCAAAACTTCTTGACCACAGATGTAACACTGTGATCCCTGTGTGAATCCCAAAACCTTGACCGAGAGACCAAGCAATGAACCACCTGTGAAGACAGCCACTGTGTCGCAGCTGATGTGGGTTTTTGTAATCTAACCGGTGAGAAACAGATGGGTGAGTCGAACCTGCGATAGAACTGGATATTCACTTTATACCATTTCAAATCAGGCGATACGTTAGAGTAGCAGACTTTATTTAAGAAAGCGATAGATCCACCACCGCGACCGAGCAAGACTCGCCTCTTTACTGAATCAGTCGATTCAGTTTCTGTTGTCCCGCACTGGGATGTACCTTTTACTTTTGCGCCCCCTATCTCACCCAAGAAAATATGCTTTCCATCTTGTTGATCGAACATTTGCCCGGGTAGAGCCGTTTTGCATCGGCGCTCCAGGGTATGGTGTGACGTCCCACTTAGCAATTGTGGGTTAATCAGCCGCGTGGCTTTGGCCGGACTTATTCGTCTGTCAGGTTTGGCAGAGAGGAGGCCAGAGGTATTTTAGAGTTTACATACTTGCCAGAAATTTCACGTCGTCCAGGATCTCAGGCTCGTTCTCTTCAGCTGCCAACGTTCTGGTTAGCTTAGAATACTTGAATAAATATTCTGACACTAAGTACCAATGGTAGGACTAGATCTATCTTTAGAATTATAAGTCACATTTATTAGACACCTTGGTTTATTGCCGTGCCTAGTTAAAGCAGATTAGGTACCTCTGGGAAGAGTCCACGACTAAGTATTGAAGCAGTCAATCTCCTGTTAACTTCCGACACGGAAGAAGAGGGAGCTTGCCAGCGGGAAGTGTCGAGGTCGCGTCCGAGACGGCGGCGGTGCTTCTGGCGACTGACAGAGGTTCCGGGAGATGCCAACAGCTGAGGCCGAGGCACCATTTTCCAGCTTTAATATAGGGATTAGTCTTGCCAACTTGTCGTATGCACGGGGCCATCACCTGCCGTCACGTGGCAAGGTTACCGCACGGCAGCCGCAGGCTGTCCCATAAACGCGTGCGGCGCGGTTGTTACCCCAGGGGGTTTGCTGATCACAGTGGTCTGCAGATTTTCATGCCGAAGGTTCTAGTATAGGCTGCACATGACTCACGTTTAAATGTATGCACGTCCGATACACATGTACGTTTAAGTGACATGTGACTCACTTAATTTTTTATTAACTATTTGTCCTACTATTCCAAGAGCGACTTTTCCAATGGTCTTTTAACTCCAGGGTGGAATAAAATATTTATAACTTATCAACAGTGGAGATGTGACTATATTCCATCCCTCTATCTGGGAGAGAAATTAAGAATAATAGTTTAAATTCCTTGTTTTGTGAGACTCACATCATATTTTCTGGTCGCATAACAGTAATTGCGCTATACTATAATTAACGTTCTTGCACAATTCCAAAGTTTCTCAATTTTGTGAACATTCTAGAAAGGAGTCTAGACCGACAATCAAGAATTGTTAAGAACTTTTTTAATATAATTTTCTGATCCAGTAACTAGAGTTTAAAGATGGTCAGTGATGAGCTGGTTTATAATCCACATAATGACGTTTTCATTAAATAATATAACATTATTTTTCTACCTTTTCATCTTTCATTGCTCTATCATCGCTTATAATCTCTGCTGGTTTTACCTTTGATACGCTGATAAATCTGATAACAGACTAGATCCTTATATTGGCTTTTATATCTAAACAAATCAATTGATTTTTTCACGATAGCCTCTGAAGAAGTGTGATAGTTCAACCAGAAAATAAATATATTTGCATGGGCGCCGGCAGGATTGCTTCTAGGGAGGTGCACCAGGGCTGCATTGGTGCCCCCCTCCCCCTATCGGCCCAAAAATTTCCGGGCTGGATGACCTTTTTTTAGCTCTACTACTGCCCATACGGCGACCCGGGATGTAGGGGGGTGTACCAGGGCTGCATTGGTGCCCCCCCCCCCCTAGCGGCCCAAAAATTTCCGGGCTGGGCGACCTTCTTTTTTAGCTCTACTACTGCCCAGACGGCGACCCGGGATGTCAGGGGGGTGCAAGTGAACCCCCTTGCACCCCCCTCCCGGCGCCCATGTATATATGCAGAGGTCAAAAGTGAGCACAGGATGGTCATTATTGGTGAGGATTTAAAAATAATAAGGTATCAACTGTGAAGGTAATAAGATTAACAATGGAAGCGAATCGAGATTTGCCTATATATTAGTATTGGCAGGAGGTTCTTCACAAGTGGTAGAGTAGAGAAAAATGGAATCAGACATGTACGATACCTTCCCAATAATTCCCGATGTTAACCTTGTGGGGTTTCAAGCGACTGAAGGAATAAGTGATCAGGAAGTAGTTCTTATAGGGACTGGAGAAGTCAGTAATGAAATGGCAAGAACTGACGGTAGTAATATGTACAAATATGAAGAGGCACAAATTACAAAACCAAAAAGATCCCTAAAGGTATGCTTCAGAGTAAAGCACGAAAGCGCAAGAAACGGGGGAGACGAAGTGGAGAGATTTCAAGTAGATAGGCCTAATAAAAGTAGGGAAAGAAATATTTATACTAAAAACAGAAAAATTGAAGAGAAGTAATGATACTGTATACTAATGTAGGGAGTTGAGGAGGCTAGAACGGTTTGTGAGATGAGTAAACAGCAGATGTAAGTGACAGAAACCCAGTAGTGAACATTTGAAACAAAAATGAAATAATAGTAGCTATGAGGGAAGCTTAAGATGAGTTTATGAAATTATTGGTGTAGGAGGACGTCTGAATAATGAATCTAGAAGATTCGATGGCTATGATTAGAGACTGGGGGAATGAGGGTGTATTCAAGAAATTGTGGATAGGCATAAGGAGGAAGCTACTGAGATTATTAAGTAATTGGCTTAATGAGGCCATTACAGATTATAGGACGTGGACGGGAAATGATAAATAAGGGGAGGAGCGTCTATATGTAAGGAAAGTCAGTGGGGGAAAAAAAATGGAAGTAGAAACAAAGGATAGAACTAGGGAATTAAAAAAGTATGGAGAGGAAGTTACCGATGATCTGAAGAAGACAGAGACCATTGTGGACTAATATTCAGGAAATGGTGAGAGTTAACCAAAAAGGGAGCTTCTCTACAATCCTAGAAATGAGCAGACCAAATAACTCAGGGATATTTAACCCAATTTAATTTAATCACAATGCTAATGAAGCATCAGATAGAACTAAGAAATCTAAAGAAGTGTATAGCTTCCGATGTGGATAAAATTACTGCAGACATATTAAAGAATATTGGTTATGACAGTGTAGTTTGCTTGAAATGTAGATTAGATTGCGTCTTGACACTTGTTGCATAATAGAGAACATAATAAATGCGATAGTAGTATTGGTCCGTCAAGCAACGGCGATAAATAGGGTTAAGCATTAGTGGCAAAATAGTTTGACATAAGTGGTAGGTACAATAATAGGAAGTTAATATGTGATCACGTGAAAAATATCTGTGAGGAAATAAACTGCACATCAGGAGCTTCGGTTAAAGCAAGGATATTCATGTGAATCTCAGCTGGCGCACTATCTGCTAGATTCTTTGGATGAAATGGACAAAGGATGCCAGGTTTATAGCATAGTACTACATATCGCGAAGACATTCGACAGAATGACACTTAAGACAGTTATAAACCAGATAAAACCCACTGGAATATATTAAAAATTTACTTACTGGATGGAGGAATTCTTAAAAGGAAGAAAGAAAATCATTAAAGTAGAAAAATGGAGTATCATAAGATGTATAAGTATTGTATTCTCACTATTGCTAATATTTATTTTGACGAATAATTGTGATAATGGTTTAAAAGCGCTGTTGTTTGCAAATAATATAACAGTATAGAACATATCAAAACTGGAGAAGACAGTGAACATTTGCAAGCTTACATCGATGGGATATAGCTTGATGTTTCAACTTGGAATGGAGATAGGTCAAGCAGTGTCAAATTAATAAGAACATAGATAATAAACCAAAGGTTATTTATGATTGAAGCGTGCAGAGGGAATTTCTTATTTAAGAACTGAAGTATACAATACACTACAATAACATAAATCAATAAATATCTGAAATCACATTTGTTAATAAACTGAACTAGGCAGTTCACATTTCGCAGGTGGTAGGAACAGGTTTCAAAATCGTTCATTTATTGGATATAATAGTGAGGGAATGCACCAGATTAGTGAAGGAATTGGGTTAATAAAGTTTCCTCAGTCTAGTGTTTGAATTTTGTAGCAGTGTAGTAGGGGACCCACGTTTGGCGGAGCCTGAGAGGGTGCAATTAAGGGAATCTAGATTTGTCTGCGACGATTATCGAAGAATACAATCAGTAACTTATATGATAAAGGAGCTGGACTGGAATTAACTTTAAGACAGGAGGAGGGTGAAGAGAGTATTGGGAGTATACAGGGCATATGACAGTTATGAGGTCTGGAAGGATGTTGGTAGTAGAATTAGGAGAATTATGTGTAATGAAAGAAATGACCACTCGGTTTCAAGAATAAGTACATGGGAAGATTTTCTTTATTATTATTATTATCACTAATTTTAATGTTGATGGAGCTTATAGGAGTTAGTAATTTGAATAAATCATTAAGGGAAGTACTGAATAACTTACCAAAAACACTGAATGAATTTAAAATTAAAAACATTCAAGAGCGAAAGGAGATGGTTAGAAAAGTACATTCAAAGAATTTAGGAATGGAAAATAGTAAGAAGGTGAATAAAAGGGAAAATAGTTGAGTATGGCAATTGACAAAGGAGCATTCAAGCCATGGGAATTAAATTAATACTAAATTTCACGTCCATAGGAAACAAGATTTATTGTTACATCTTTGCAATGTGTTAATGTTTATTGAAAATATATTTGGTGCCGACATTGAGGAATCTATTCCTATAAAACTTGTGTGGCTAGTTAATTTTAATTGTCCTTTTTATTCTTTGAGTTCTGAATTCAATTATTATGGTAAGTTTATAGCATTTTTTTATCATTTATAATTTTAAAGATTAATCTTTTGTCTTGTATTTAGCAGTAATGAAGAAATAACAACAATGGCGTATCAACTAGTTTTTTTTTTTATTTTAAAACGTTAATAAGTTGGAGCCGATTTCGGTAAGGCATTAGGGAACGGGTCAGAAAATGAATTTGAATAGCATACTTAACTGATCATCTTCTTAGTATAGATTCATTGCATATAGCCAACGGTAAATTTCGAGTTGATCGATAGCTGCCATATTAGCTCAGGTTATGATTAGATTGTAATTCACACTTTTCTGGATTGTATACTGTATTTCTTGGTACATCATGTGGATATTAGCATTTATTGTTATTTTGCGTTTCGTTCCTGTATTGATTAATTTTTGCGCCTGAATGTATTCTGCTTATGTGTTACGATCTAAGTAACCTGTAACAAAATTATTATCTGGCGTTACAGCTCGTTATACGACAATTTTATTAGTAGGCTATATGCTGGTTTCATGAGTTATTACTTCAGTTTCACGTAAGTAGTCCCAGTGATGTAGCAACATGTTGCAATATGATTATTAAATTAAGCTGTAATGTTTGCTATTTGTTTGTATCCAGAACTATTCAAACATAAATTATTCTCATTGGTCCATGCTGAACAGACAGTTTCTTTTGCAGCGTTTCGTTTACGGTATCTTGTATGTATTGCATGAAACGATATCGAATATTAGTTTATTTAACACCAAAAGCGGTATTATTTCATATGCCGTAGGAACTAAATTGCGCCGCGATTGGCGCGTGTGATAGAGTTCAACAAAATGTAGGCGATAAAAGATGAAACATTTTTGCCGTTTTATCGCTAAATACTTCTCGGTGAAGCGGATCTGTGGCTGGCCACACTGTGGATTATATAACGAAAGCTGAATGGCGCGTTGCATGGTGAAGATCCGGAATAGTAGTTTGTCTTCCTAAACCAAGGGACCTGTAGACGATCAAATTTATTTGAGAAATTTGTTGATCAAACTTCATGCTTTCATAAAACAAAAGCGCAAACGCTCAAATCAAAGATCAAACAAATTTGTCAAACTTGCCTTTAGTTTCATTATCTGGACCTGACACGTGCCGCAATCAGTAATAAAGATGAAACATTTTTGGTATTGAGGAGAAAATATAAAGCCTTGATTTTGGTCTAGACTTAGAATTTTGTTGAAATGAAGAGAAAAATATAGCCACGAAAAATTAGTACGAGAAATATTATACGCATAACCAGATGCTTACACTAACTTCCTGCACATGGACCATAAATCTTTTGAGTTCCTGTCATTACAAAATCTTCGCACTAAAAAAATGAACACAGTTATGAGCAAATTTATAGCAGCTACTCAGAATTATAAATACCTGTGAGGTATCTAGCTACTGGCGCTGATTTTGAAAATTACAAAAATTTCACAAAATTGTTTGCATCTCGTATAGGCTAAAATTACCATTGTAACTTGTGAAGCATTTAAGTAAAACATTACATCAAACACGCCGTCAATCAAAATTTCCATCAAACTCACACATTATTTGACAATGCGTCAAACAATGCTGCAGGTGATAATAAAATTTGACAGTCTACAGGCCCCTTAACAAAGTTCTATAGTTGTCAATAGACAGTCGGAAGCAATTTCTGTTTTCCACAACTCTCACTAGAGAAAAATATAGCGCGCTTAGGACTCCCACCAGTATGTAACTCTTGCTACTTATTGCGTATTTCCTAGTACCCAGGTCTTATTTCGACAGAAACTTTTTTTTAACATTTGTTGTAAGTACTGTCTGCATAAGAGTAATGCTCCTGCTTCCTACCAATATTGAATGGGAAATAGAAACAGAGTTGTTAGCAGTACAGTCTGCTTTCAGAATGGCATGTTTATCTGCGCAGAGCTGACATCATTCAGGGGTTTTAGTAATGCTGTCAGGAAGGGGAGATCCGGGATTAAATTCCTTATATTTTAAGGAAGATGCTTACTAATTGAAGTTCTAAATGAAATTTGAACTGATAGTAACTGATTTAATGACTTTTTTAAAAAAAATAAAAAAACGTTGTTCGTAGGATTTGCAGATGTTGGTTTCATATTTGTATTAGTATTACTTATTACTAAATGTTATTTTTGTTTGATATATGTTACCGAGCGTGGTGGGTGAGTGGTTAACGCTCTGGCCTCACATTCATGAGGACGACGGTTCGAATCCCCGTCCAGGCATCCAGAGTTGGGATTTCCATGGTTTCCCCAAATCACTCCTAGGCGAATGCCGGGATGCTTCCTTGAAAAGGCCATGGCCGAATTCCTTCCCCTTCATTTTTACATATTGAAAGTTAAACCTTATACATCGAACTATAGAAATAAAATGCTAAGACCATGCATAAGAAGTCGCGGGTAACAGCTAGTAATATCTTAACGCCTCATTCCCTTTGTTCCAGTTTTTCAGTTGCGACTAAGCGTGGCGCGTTGACGGTAACGTATTCGGGACGACGCGGGTTCGAATCCCCTCCCGGCCATCTAGATTGGGTTTTCATGAATTCCAGAAACCATTGCAAGTGAATGCAAGAAAGGTTTCTTCAAAAGGTCATGGACGAGTTCCTTCCTGTTCCTTGTTTCCAACTTTGCCACCCCTAACGATCCTCGACTTTGATGAAGCGTACAGCCATGTGGAAAGAGAGAAGACTAAGCAAAAAGCCAAATGTTTTTGTATTCCTTTTATATGCTGGAATATTTATACAAAACTTCTTTAGCGTTATAATTAAAGGCGGATAGTAGGAGAAGTACGGGGAGCCTCTAACACTTAAAATTAACTTCAAATAAAAAACAAAACATACACATTTTCTGTCTTTAAATGATACCAATTATAGTAGATTAAATTTAAAAATAGGATCGGATGAAATAAGAGAAGTAAGTGACTTCTATTACTTGGGAAGCAAAACTACAACCGATGGCCGAAGCAGGAATGATGTTAAAAGCAGAATACCACTTAGAAAAATGAGCCTTCATCAAAAAGAGAAATAATGTTTTATCCATGATGGATTGGTGGAAATCAGCGACTGTGATATCAAATTTGGGTTGATGATGAGCATTTTGCTCGAAACCGGCAATGGTTAATAAAAATAATAACAGCAAATTGTTACTGGTTGCTGCTTTTAATATCAACCCAAAAGTGATAAATATTTCAAATATTGATCCAGGAATTAGAAAGATTTATAATTCTATCTGTGGAGGACAGCACTATACGGTAGCGAAACATGGACTTTAGGAATACCGGAAAGAAAAAAAAATTGAAGCATTTGAAATTTGGTGTTACAGAAGAATGCTGAAAATTAAGTGGACAGACAGAGTAAGAAATGAACGAGTTTTGGAAATGGTGGGTGAGGAAAGAAGTTTGTGGAAGAAGCTTACAGAAAGAAGAGACAGGGATTAGTTAATTTGCTGGTGGAGGGAACAGTCGAAGGTAAGAACTGTAGAGGTAGACAGAGATTAGAATATATGAAGCACATAATTCAGGACGTGGGTTGTAAGGGGTATGTAGAGATGAAGAGGTTAGCACAAGACAGGAAGGGATGGAGGATTGCATCAAATCAGTCGAAAGACTAATGACAGCAAAAAAAAAATATACACATAAAAAATAATTGTTTTGACTGTCGCCTATTGTTACAACTATCTGACGCCATTTCACTTACAGCGTTTTATAATAGTGTATCGGAATAAACACGACAATACTGCGACAAACGACAATGGCTGTAGGCAGGGGTCTGCTCGGAGGGGAAGGCAACTGGCGGGGCGATGAGGTGAGGTGCGGGACGAGGGGCACATGACCTTGACGCGCCAGATGAGAGCGAATTTAGTATAGCACTCAGCATGTGGGCGTACTGTGGCGATACTGGAGTCTGCCTTTATCCTGACCGCTATTCACAGGTAGTATTTCGATCCACCTCAGTGAGTATATAGAACATCACGACGTTACAATTCAGAAGAAAGCGAATCCATATTGATTACAAAACAATTTATTCCGATTATTCTTATTCAGAGGTACCTCTCAGACTGTTCATATTTAATTTCAGGAAACTGCTACTGAATATATGGTTAGTATAATTTGGACTCACGTGAGGTTTCGTTTCCGTTTTCATCCTATTTTTCTTACTTCGTTTTAAAGATGGACGACCTGATAGTTCAAAAAAATGAGAGACAAAAAGTTATAAGTAATCATAATTAATAGATTTATTGTGATCAACAAGATGACAAACAGCTTGTTAGAAAATTGGAAAGACGCTAAATATTTTGTCTAGTTACAGTATGGGTATGTAAAAAATCGAATTCCTCCTTCATCGTTCGAAAATACTCATCGAAACGTCTCAAATCATTTCGTAACTGAGGAATCAATGGATGAAAATCTTCTAACTATTCTCTCTTATCTATATAAGCCTAGATTTTTTTTTCGTTTCCTAGTTCACAGTTACAATAAAGGCCGCAGTTTCCAATTCTTCCCATTCCGAAGAGTTAGTTGAGATAGCAAATACAAACTTAGAAAAGTTAAACAAAAATGCATATATTACAACTACCTAGTAAGGAAAGTGGAGTGTCCCAGAACAGTGATTATGAGAGTGATATCGCGGCTAAAACAGGACAGCTCGTGAGGTTACGTGACGTGGCAGAATTGTGTTTTTTCCCTTTACTGGCACCTTATTTTCTGTTATCCTGACGAATCGGTATAAGATGAGGTACTTCAAGCACTCTAGTATGCATCAAATCACCAGATTTAACTTAAATAATATTAGCGGGAGTCGCGCAATGGTTTCTCCTCCTGACTGTGATGATATGGTCAGCACCAGCATCTTCCTGGTTCCCTGGTAGTGTCCCGATTATCTGGTTCTTATTACCTGATCCGCTGAATCTATTTATGTGGAAAACCTGCTGTTCCGATATCTGCTTACAACCCTTGCGTTACAATAGTCGATTGTTTCATCAAACTAGTTGCTTTGTTTATATTTACACCTTTTTCAACTCATTACTTCCTCATCCTGGCTGAGTTCCCACCAGTTGTGTTCCTGAAATTCTTCTGCGGTCCTTTAAATTTACTGTGGATCATTTCGTGCTCTGGCCGTACTATTTCTTACAACGAGTGTTTAGCTTCCCCTCTGCTGCTGCTAATTTCTTGTTTATTTGTTTGGAGTGTGCTCAACTGCCTTCCTACTTTCTCTATCTTTTGTGTTCTCTTCTTTCCAACCCCTTCAGCCTTCTCACCTCACTATTATTGTTCATATGTTCTGTTTTTATTTTTAACTAACGTTTCTTCCTGCTTTCCTGCTATAACCTTGAATTGATACTGTTCGGGTAAGTGACTATTCTAAACTGCCGAACAATATTCCCACAATATGGTTTCAAATTGGTGTTTGTGTATGGGAGGATTCGTTACTAAGTATTACCAACTGACTAATAAAATCACGTAAAACTTTATGAATCATAAATTATGACAGCAGACAGAAAAGATAGAAATTTCCGGTGCATATACCACCAGGAAATAGGTAATAGGACAATAAAACAGAAGCTGCCACCTCTCACTGTATTGAGATAAAGAGTTCCGTCTGTAAAAGATTTTCTTGGTAAAATTGTTTCAGCTGTATAATAATTTTTGAATTTTCAAAATTATGGAAAGGAACTTGATATTGATGAGAAATGTATATAAATAATGACTTATGATAAATTAAATTTGTAGGTGTTTGGATTGCAAGGTATACATTAATCAATACTGACACCAATGACATTATTCCTGTTTTTACAGTATGATTTGCGCCGACGTCACTTTGTTGTCTGTTGGTCCAGGTTTGCAGTGGACGAGATGGCTGAGCTGGTGTTGAGCGAGTTCGCTAAGGAGGAAGTGGTTTCCAGACCTATGTGTCTGTTTCCTGAGGTCTTGGAAAAACTGCTGGAGGCCGGTACTATCAACTGTAGCGAGCTGAAGTTTATAAAGTGACGGCTTGATTCTCCAGAGACTGCTCGCCATGTGATGGGTGCGCTGGTCCTGGCGGGACACCTGCACCTGCTGCGGATGGCGCTGCAGCACCGGCCAGGACTGGCCAGCGAGCCAGTCGACGACGCGTCCTCTACGCCCTCTGTACGTGGCCTCGAGGCACGGCCAGCCCGCCGCCGTGCGGATGCTGCTGGTTACGGGGGCGGACCTGGAGGCGGCGAGGCCGACTGACGGGTGGACTGCGCTGCACGAGGCGGCGGCGGGCCCGTCGTAGGGGAGTGCTGCTGAGGGCCGGGGCCCAGGCGGAGTGCAGGGACACAGAGGGCAGGACGCCGCTACAGCTGGCGGCGGCGGGACACGCGACAGCGCAGCTACTGTGCTCGGAGGGGGGACACACTGCGGGGGAACAGGACTGGGCCAAGAGGCCGCTGCTGCTGGTGGCGGACACGGGCAGCGTGCACACCGTCACTGCACTCCTGGGGGTGGGCGCCGGGGGCGGCACAGACCAGAAGTGGCGGGCTGAATTGCTGTGGGCGGCGAGAGAGAGCAGGAGCAGAGCCGTCACCACGCGGGCGGCGGCGGGGGCGGACGTCAACGTCAGAGATGAATACAACCTGACGCCGCTGCACTGGGCGGATCTGCGCGGTAAAGAGGAGGTGGTGAGGGCGCTGTTGGTCGTCGGCGTGGACAGGAACAGTGTCGGCAAACACAAGGTGACTCCGCAGCACTGTGCATCGCAGGCGGGCAGCGTGAGTGCTTTTCGGCTGCTGCTGCACGGCGAAAACGTTTACGTGGAGGACTGCGCGGCCTCTGCAGGCAGCGTGGAGACAGCGAGAGCGCTGCTGGCGGCCGGGGCGCTCTCCAATGCCAGAGAGAACTGGGGCAACACTCCGCTGCACCTGGCGGTAAACCAATATTGTGTGGACATGACGCGTCTGCTGCTGGAGACGACAGATGTTAACTCGACTGACTGTGAGGGCTGGACAGCCAGTGAGGGCCGCTCCGCCGTGGTGAGAGCGCTGCTGGAGGCCGGGGCGGAACAGGACGGCGAGGGACAAAGAGGGACGGATGGCGCACGACCTAAGCAGCGGAGAGCTGAGGGAGCTGCTCAAGTAGTTACCGGGTACCTTCCAGTACGTCATCGAACACATACTGCAAATTAACTCAGTTTATAAATATGGAGTATTGTGTTCAAAGCGATATACCCTTTAGACCATCCACTGATCCAACACTAGACAAATGAAAATCTGTACACTCTACACATTAAATATGTTTATTCCTTACATCGGAAATGTAAAAAAACTATACAGCAAATATAAAACTCCATCATCCAATTCCATCCCGTTCCATCACCTCGACGTAATCTAATCAAAAAAAATATATATATATGCTGGGTTGTTAAAAAAAAACAATAACGCAACCAACTATATGCCACGCTGTGTGGTACTATTCCTCACCTATACTGTCATTTTGATACTGTAGTTCTTCTGTTTATAAAAGCTTATTACTCATTTCCACTTAACTTATTTCGGTGCACTTCAAACCCAAGATGGCATTGTGATAGACCAACATTTTTTTTATCGGGTACTACCAGTATCATTACCAAGTGTTGTGGTTAAACACACAATACCGAAAAATGGGAAAATCAGGAGTGAAGTTGTCAAGTTGCCAAAAATTTTATCACATTGTTCAATATCCTCCCTTAGCCAGCAGGATGTATAATAGCAATTCACATTTACATTCATTTAATAAGGATTCAATGGAACATCGTCTCAAAAGTAATTCCAGAACTTGTATATTTTATTTTGCCTTGCCTGTACTTCAGAAACAAATGAAAAACATGCCAGATATGCCTCTCCTCGTTAGATATGAACTGTTATTGGTTTCTATCTAACAAAAAAAAAAAAAAAAAAAAAAAAAAAAGCAAAACTTCACTACATTGTCCTGACCAATCGGACAATGCAAACCACCAAAAATGTCCTCAAATGCCTGTTCCCAAGTGGGAACGCGGTTGAATTTTCCCTCTCGTAAAAATTGTCTGAAAATGAGTTTTTCCTGCTGACTATAATTCCGCCATGACTGACGGAGGACAATAACCTCCACAGTACGTGCTTCATACTGCGGTACTAAGACAAAGGAGACGCATAGTTTGTTGAAGATTGTAATTAACGGGGGTTATGTATATGTGATACAGAGGGGGTTATTATGGCCTTGCAGTCCACTAGTGGGCATTATGATTGATTCGCGAGGAGTTCTTAGAAGCATCTTAGGATTTTAGGCTATTTTCCAGATTATAACAGATTGACTACTTGTGGGAACCGAGATGTAATTTGTCAGGATAAGGATATTTGACACAGGGCGATCTTTGATATAGCAGGGATCCCGAACTGCTCTAACAGTGATATAATAGATCTTACCTTTTCGATATATCACAAACTCTTCCACATAATTATCTGAAATAACTTGGGATCTAACCTAACGACAGTAAATGACTGAGGCGACACAACTGATAATTTAAACATACTTTAATTATAAAAACCTAATCTTAGATTTATCCGCAACTCTGTCTAACATTATGCTGGAAGGGAAATGACACGCAAGTATAGATACAATTGTTATCAACCTAATGAATGAATTGC
>JARYHS010015563.1:0-25832 GCA_031002005.1 Vandiemenella viatica
AGTTACTGCAGGAATCGTTGCACTAGACAACTAGACTTGTGTTTGGACTTATTTTATACCTAGCAATTGTGAATTTAAAGAAAATTTTATGAAATTTTCGTAATTTATTGAGAATCCGATACCCGCCGGATATTGACCTACTAACCAGTATCCGACCGGATAGTTGCCGGATATCCGTTTCATTTCAAATCTAGAGTTAAACCGTGGAAAATGGTTCCTTCGGTATCGTGTTTCCAAGTACTTTTTTTACTTATGGCTTTATGCCTTGTCGACGGCTAAGGTCATTAGAGGCAGGATGGGTCAGGGGTACAAGGAAAGGGAAGGAATTCGGCCATGGGCTTTTTGAAGGAAGCATCCCGGCATTCGCCTGGAGTGATTTGTGAAAACCATGAAAAACACAAATCTGGATGCCCGGACGGGGATTCGAACCGGCGTCCTCCCAAATGCGAGGTCAGAACGTTAACCGTTCGCCCACCACTCTCTGTTTATTTTTAGCAACTGAGGAGGAAAGACGAACGTGGGACTCACCGTCTTGGAGGTGATGCAGGAGTCGTTGAGGTAGAGATGGTGCGTCTCCCACCGACGGAGGAACTTGGAGCTGAGGATCTTGCTGATGACGGTGCGCGTGTGGTTGAGGTGGCACACCTGGATGTCTCCCTCGCGGATCAGCTTGAAGCGAGGACCCGCGGAGGGGGCGGAGGCGCCCGAAGACGACAGGCCGGACGCCGTGCTGCCCGTGGGGCTGGGGAGCGGCGCCGACGCCACGCGCATCAAAGGCGCCGGCAGCGTGGTCTGCGCCACCGGGGACAGCGGCACGGGGGGCGTCGGACTGCGGCTCGGCGCCGCCTCCAGGTCCTTGACGCCTTCGTCGCTGCTAGTGGAGACGCTGAGCGCCGGGGGCGGCGTCGACGCGGGGCTGCCGTGGCTGTACGGCGAGTCCGCCCCCGCCACCGCCTCCGGGGGCCGCTCCTCCGCCTCCGTCAGCGTGGCCTGCGACTCGCGGCCTGGCGCGCCGCGCTCGCAGCTGCCGCCGCCTCCGCGGCGTCCGAACGTGTTCGAGAAGCAGAACATGAGCGCGACGACGCAGCGCGACACGGCTGAGGCCAGCACCGACGACGTCGGAGACGCCGCGCACGCGAACATGCAGCGAGGCTGCTCGCTCCGCACGGCTAACTGCGGGCCCGCATAGCCTACACTTCCTCTCCGCGCCTCCCACTTCCGCGTCACTTCCCCGCCGCCGCTCACTGACGTATCACTGCGGGCCGCACTGAGCCGCTCACCGCGAGTGTGCTAACACTGTCCTCGCCTTGTTTTGGTGGCAGACGAAAGCAGCGCTGTGCGTGGCCCCACTCTCCGTCCCGCACACGGCTATGCGTCCACTCGCTCGAGCGACGGCGCACGATCTGGTTGCGCTCCGCACAATGCCGCCGCGACTGCAGCGGTATCTGCCGGACAGCGGCGGAACTTATTCGGGTGGCTGCGCAAAGCTTCGAAACGCGGCGCAAGTGTTTTTCTCGTCATTCGCACAATAACAGTGAGACTGTGTTAAACTGATACCTTCCTGTAACAGTAATCTCTCAGAGCATCAGAAATGTCCCTCACCGATCCTGATCAAACGTTTCACAAGGTTTTTTGACCGTTCAAAATGACAGCTAAAGACGATTACAGCGACTCTTTTTTTTTCCGGAAAGATTCAGTTTTCAGGTTTTGCGGTCCGGGACGGATTGACCTAAGAAGAAGAAACGAAAATTTTCTGGCAATAAGGTATCAGTTTTCAATAAATTAGCGGTTTTTTTTAAAAGTTCGTCTTTTGCTAATAATCCCAAAAAAAGTTCTATTAATATCAGTGTTCACCCCTTGCCAACTTCTGCGTAATTAATGTTTGATTGCCTATGTCCGAAAAAATACACCATCTTACGAATACAATTTTTAAGAGTTTTGTTTCTTCCAACAATAAACTCTGCTTTCTTGGGAAAAAAATATATTTATGAGTTTATTTTGCGGGTATCCGTAACATTAAGTTTGGGTAGCAAAAATAGAATGTTTATTTTACTCAGTAACAGCATATCAAAAAATGATCGCAGACATTCGGTAAGAAGTTACTAGTCTCGGCCTAGTTTTATAGAAACTTTACCAATTTCATACGGAAATAGGAAGGAAATATTACATTACGTACGAGGTATTATCATCAGGTCTGAATATCACAGTACATAATCTGATCAGCTTAATCTTTGATCCCGCATCACAAATGTCAAGTTGCATAATAGCACGCTGACGTATGACATTAAGGGAGTTGCACATCATTGTGCTAAATAAATGAAAGCATTGGCGCAACATTAGATCTGGCGTGTGATGATACTACACATTCGGTGATTAATACGTGTATGACCAACAGAATCTTATCATATCTCCTCTTTCCAAAAAAATGTAAAGTCTCAATTCAGCTCACCTCGTAGTGAAACAACTAAAAAGTCAAGACGAACCACGAGAAACTATTTTTTAAAGTGGCTATTTCAGTAACACGTACTACTTATTTTTAGGATCACCAAGATATTCTGCATTCACCACACGATGTTATTAAAGATGTAAGCGTGAGGTTAATGTATAGGAATCAAGCTCATTGCGTTGTTTGACTTTTTCCACAGTGTAATCTTTCCCACCAAAAATCTTCTCAAACATATATCTCTGAAGATAAACGAAGTTGTCTACCTAATTAAGCTTCGAAACTATAACTTCCCAAGACGTCATCATTGTGCGAAACCTGGTGCAAGACTATTAGATTCCGTAAGATTGACGCGAGAATAAGCTCGCATGCCAATGCAGGCATAAATTCGTTTGTGATGGAATATTATAATACGTCATCCAATCATAATGCAGCATTTCACGGAACATTACCAGAGACGTAAACAATTTCTTTATTATTGATTTCAGTTACAAGATTTAAAATTAGAAAAAGGCAAGGGTTCTGTACATTAATTGGGATTCACGTGCATATCCTTGTCTAGAACCATGTTGCCGATCCGAAATAAGTTTCTTTCCTCGCAGACATTTTTGACGTGGTTTAATATCAATCTCTCGATTAATTTACCTACCGCTAATGTCAAACTGATCGGTCTGTAATTTCCTGCCCTATAAAGGAGGGACTACAAACAAAACAGATGATGTCAAACTGACCTGTAAGTAATCTTCAATTCCATAAAAAAAAGTTTGACAAATGTGGTGAAAATCATAGACAAATTAGTGTGATGTCACTGGTAGGTAGATTAATGGAGAAAGTGATTTGTAGCCACTACAGAAATGCTTGAAGATTTCTCAGACATGCGGCCGGATCAATTGGTCGTTGTTCAGTGAATTACCCCTAGCGTAATGTGCCATCTCTTTAGGCGATGGCACGCTATCGGAAATTCGTTGAACAACAAGCAATTGATCCGACCGCATGCTCGAGAAATCTTCAAGCAGCAGATTCGCCGGGAATACCTACGATTACGCACATCAGAAATGTCTGTGAGGGAAGAAACTGTTTTTCAAATCTACAACATGGCTTTAGACAACGATATTCATGTGAATCTCAGTTATTGGGCTGTGTGCAAGATACCTCGTATTTCGTTAGAAGTGGACAAAGGAAGCCAAATTGATTATGCACCATTAGATCTTTCTAAGGCACTCGATTGGAGTGGATGAAAGAATGATTTGCTGGGCAGAAGAATTCTTAAAAGATAGAAAGCAAAAAGTTAGGTTAGGAAATGCAATATCAAAAGAAGTGAAAGTGGGAGTGCCACAGGGTAGTGTGTTCGGACCCTTGTTACTCATTATCCTAATGAATGATTGTGTTAATGATTTACAGTCAGACGTTATGTTGCTTGTAGATGAAAAAAAGTGGTATATAATAGGATCAAAAAGGGACAATACAGTGAACAGCTGCAGGAAGACTTGTCCATGATATATAGCTGCGTAGGTCGACATTTTAAAGAAGTCAGGTCTAAAGTATCGAGATAGAAGAATACTCTATAAACTATATAAGAATCAAGTGGCTGTAATAAAAGTAGAGAATCACGAAAGACATGCATCAGTTAAAAAGGGTGTGAGACAAGGTTGTAGTCTATCCCCGTTAATATTCAACTTGTATGTAGAAGAAGCAATGAAGAAAGTCAAAGAAAAATTTCCATGTGGCATAAGTTTTCAGGGAGAAAAAATCAGTATGCTACGATTTGCTGACGTCATTGTCTTATTAGCAGAGAGGGCTGAGGATATTGAGAAGTTATTGAATGGCATGAACAAAATACTGAAGGAAGATTTTGGACTGAATATAAATCAAAGTAAAACAAAAGTGATGAAATGTAGCAGAAATGATACCAATACTAGCAGATTAAATATAAAAATAGGATCTGATGCAATAGGAGAAGTGAGTGAGTTCTGTTACTTGGGAAGCAAAATTACAATCGATGGCCGAAGCAGGAATGATGTTAAAAGCAAAATAGCACTAGCAAAAAGAGCCTTCATGAAAAAGAGAAACCTTTTAGTTTCAAATATTGATCTAGGAATTAGAAAGAACTTCTTAAAACTCTATGTGTGGAGCACAGCACTTTACGGTAGCGAAACATGGACTTCAGGAATACCGGAAAGAAAGAAACTTGAAGCATTTGAAATGTGGTGCTACACAAGAATGCTGAAAATTAGGTGGACAGACAAAGTAAGAAATGAAAGGGTTTTGGAAATGATGGGTGAGAAAAGAAGTTTATGGAAGAAGCTTACAGGAAAAAGAGACAAGCTGGTAGGTCATATTTTGAGACATGCAGGATTGGTTAATTTTTTAGTTGAGGGAACAGTTGAAGGTAAGAACTGTAGAGGTAGACAGAGATTAGAATATATGAAGCAGATAATTGAGGACGTGGGTTGTAAGGGGTATGTAGAAATGAAGAGGTTAGCACAGGATAGGAAGGGATGGAGGATTGCATCAAACCAGTCTAAAGACTGACGACAAAAAAAAAAGTCGACACGGGATGAAGAGAAATGCAAAGCAGAGACAGCTTATTAGATACACATATAAAAAACTAGAGGCTGTTTATGTCTATAGATTGGGATTGCTTGTGCTTGTTGAAAACTCTAAGTCTACATATCTTAGTATAACATCTTGTAACAGCCCTCATACCTGAACTTGTGGTGTGACAGTGTCACCCACAATGAATATAATTAAATTATTATTAATTATATTCATAATTCCTTTTTTTATTATATTCAAATTTATTAATTATTTAGTCTTGCAACGTGTAATTAATTGTAAATAATGAGGGTTGTCTGGATAGGTTAAATGTATGTTTAAAACCAGGGCGGCCAAAGGTATATTTTATTGTAAATCAATTTTTCTGTAAACGCATGGCTCAGAAGGGTTGAATATCGAAGGCTAGAAACTGCCATTTCGGCGGTTGAGAGAGGAACAATGGAGCAGGCGAGGCGACTCGATGGCGCCGGGACAGCCCGGCTTGAGTCCCGTTCGAAATCGGGCGGTGACCTACCCCTACCCCGCTACTACCCCGAAGGCCACGTAGGAAACGCGCGAAGGAGGCGGCGAATGCGACGCATGATATTAAACACGTGACGACGGAAATGTGTAGATAGCCAATCCTGAACATTTATTGGGGTCTACAATACTAATTCCGTGGAGTTCTTTTACATGTGGCGAGCAACTAGCCGAGGAAGAAGAAGGAGCCATTTTTAGACATCACTTCTGTCCAAGACGAGCTGATGAACGGACGTGACTTGGGTCCAAGACGAGCTGGTGAATAGACGTGTCAGCCCGGCACGCTCTCTGATGATCATTGTGGTTGATCATTTCTTGCTTTGGGAAAGCGAGATGTCGAGTGGCATGCTTGCCATTATTTGGAAGTTATGCTAATAACGCGGGCGTAGCCGCTTATTTAGCTTCCATTGCTGCAGTGGCATTGTGTTTGTCGCTCACCATCACGGCGATGATTCTATGGTAATGTACCAGAAACGACGGTCACTATTCAGTAGATTTTTAACAGACTTATGTGCCCTTAAGCGACGCCTGGGTTAAGACTCTGCTCCCGTCACTTAAATTCTGAGCTAGCTGAATTTATATTTCGATTCAATTTTTTCTTAAGCATCTTGCTGTTTGTTAATTCAATTTTGATGCTTTTCATTCACTTTATACGGCGCCCCCTGGGATTTTCCTTTGTACGGTAAAATGTTAGCTTCAATTTGATGGCCTGTGTTGCCATGTTATTTCAATGTTAACTTTGCTGTTTTTATTACTTGTTTGAGATATTTCATTCAGTTTTGTTTGCTTACTCCGGCGAATTGTAAACGTCGGGTATTGCTTGTTTTTGCTGATCTAATTGTGTTTAACGTAACGTTAATTACTACCCGACCTTGTAAGGCCATAAGACTCAATAAATGAGGTTTTATTTTGTGTCTGAAATTCATGGTTCTAGTTAGTAACCTATTAGATCCCCTTTTAACATCATTATTATATGTATTTTCCATTTTCAGGAATTATTTCAGAATTAATATTAATTCCCCCCTCCCTTTTTCTGAGCACCCAAAATTGTGTTTTATTACAAACTTAAAATAGGATTGTATTTAATGAAGTATCTGTAGTGAGCTAAAGTTTGCTTGAATATAATCTAGTATGTTTGCTTTGCAATTTCTTGTAAATCAGTGTATATAGATTTTTGTTTTATGAAAGGTAATTATTTAAAGGCCATTTAATATGTTTAAGAATCGAATTGTGCAAGAGAATTGCTTAAATGTGTGTAATTCCAAGTATTAATGCAAGTTACGATGTCTACAGGACAATTTTCTACAGTTTAAAATGATTTCTGTAAATAATTTTGTGTTTAAGTATCTTTAATTTCCATTTCTGACCATTTTGTAATGATGTTAAGTGATTATGTATTATTTCTGATTGTTTTTAATAGGTTTAATTGTTTGAGTAATTGTTAATGTTCGAGAAATATCTGGCGTACGCTTTTGAAGAATTCCAGAAATTTCGATAGAGCCTATATAAAGAAATCGGCAGAAGGACAGAGTTAGTTTACAGTTAGTTGATACAGATTCACTTCATGGAGGAAGGAAATATATGGAGACGACGCAAGAGACCTTCACCACGCATTGAAGTGAAACAGGGTGGAGGAGGAGTGGGGGGGGGGGGGGCATGGCCGGAGTGGAGGGGGCATGGCCGCTTCCATACAGACACGGGGAATATGTACAAAATCCTCAAGGGGACTCTAGGATAAAGGTGACGCCGCAATCTGGTGATGGATTATTATGTAACTCGATATGACAAATAAAAAATGAAGAATACATTTTTTTGATATCCTGCTTAGTTTTCGAGATATTCTGTCCCAAATGTGAAATGGTTTTGGTTGAAATTCAGAAGAAAAAATTGGTCAAAGTCAAATTTGATGATTGATTCTTATTTAAAAAGACGAGGCAAATGAAAAATAAAGAATAAAATTTTTCGATATCTCACCTAGTTCTAGAGATATACTGTATCAAAAGTGAGGTGTCTTGAGTTGAAATGGAGAAGAAAAATTTCTCAAAAGTCAAATTTAATGATCGATTCTTATGTAACACGACGAGACAAATCGAAAATAAAGAATAAAATTTTTCGATATCTTGCTTAGTTTTCGGGATATACTGGGAACATCGCAATTGTTTGGTAGCGCAATATCGCCGCTGCCGCCACTGCGCAAGCGCGAGCCTGCTTCACCAATTTAACGTCACTTCTCCTCCATATATTTCCTTCCTCCATGATTCACTTTGGAACAGCCAAAGATTGCGTCAGTAGTATCTCTGGATATTGTATCTTTGCATGTAAACAATATCGCTGACGTTGTTTTGAAAATAAACAAAAAATGTTAAACTGAAACCTTATGGTGGCCTACTTAATTAATTGCTATGTTAATTAAACCATCGAAGAACCTAACAATCTGATAATAAACTCAAATGGACCGGGCACATTCGGAAGGTGGTAGGAAAAGGTTTCAAAATTTCCTGGAGAGAGTGCTGAGAAGTGAGGGAATTGAGTTACAAACTTTGGTCAGACCATTGTTTGAATAAGATAAAGTTGAATGGAACCCACATTTTGGGTATCAAATACAGGAGTTTGAGGTAGAACAAAGAAAGGCTGCTAGGTTTGTCTCTGGGAACACAATCAGTAACAGATATGATAAAGGAGATGAAATGGAACTAATTGGAAAATAGAAAGAGAGTGTCGGGAGTGTACAAGACGTTTATTGGTGACGAGGCGTGGAAAGATATTTCTGACATAACAGTGTGGGAATTTTTTTTTTTTTTTTTTTGTTGGTAAGGGAGTCAGGAATTGGAATAAATCAACAAGTGATGAATAATTTACCAAAAATGCACAAAGCATTTAAAATAAAAATTCGTAGAGGGAAAAATGTAAGGGCACAAGAAAGGGGGAAAATGAATGTGCAAGGAAACTGGAGGAAAAACAAAACTGTCAGTGGATTGGTCAGAATTGATCAGTCACGAATTAAAACTATACATTATTGTCACACTAAACGTAAATGTTTCACCCGCCTTTTAATCTCAGCGGCGCAGCGGTAGTCAAAAGTAGGCCAACCAAGATGGGTCAAGCAGGGGACAGTGTGGCTAATTCGCTATAGAACAAACTTGAAGTGTTGAGTTGGAATACTGGATATAAAACACTTTCTAAATTTTACATGGTGGTGAATCTGTTTCGACCGAAGAGGACCCACTATTAAATAGCAGTAACTTGACTGTTCAATTACTCACCCGTGACATCTTGTGATGTCGAACGAAGCTTCCCACAGTTTAAATGTCAACGGGAGAAAATTCCTCTTCAAGAACTTGAAGATGTATGTGAGGATATAATGCAATTCTGGTATCAAACTAAAATAAATAACGGTATGTTCACCAGTCCACAACAATCTACTATATAATTTTCTAAGCTCACTCACTTCACCTCGATAACTATTGGTTGGAGAACGGTGTCACGTGTCAGTCTTCGCTCGTAAAATAATAGCCACCAGAGATATCATTAGAAGAAATTCAGGGTTATGTCCACAATTTAATAGCTAAGCAACTGCTACCAAATTAATTGCCCTAATACATTAATTACGATTGCTTTTCGTAGCATTTCATATTTAAACAAATATGGATAAACTTAATGGCTGAGAAAACGTGGAACTGTTTTACAGTAATATGTTACTACTGAAAGCAACATATTTTTTAAAAAAAACTTCAATTAATAATTGTCCCTGCTGTAACCACGAATGTCAGTTGTCATTTCAGCCTAGGCTAAATTTCAATTTAATTAAAACTTTCGATAGTGCTGTTACTTGACCAAAGTTTATACATTACGATTTATTTGATTTTTTACCATACGCCATTATACGCCCGAAACAAAAATACAGTCCAAACAGTGGACTGCAAAGGGGGAACCGGCTCCAAAAAAAGCAAAAACTGTTTTTTCGGCTGTGAAAGTGCTGGCGACTGTTTTTTGGGATAGGCATGGAGTTATTTTAATCGATTAACTTCAAAAAGGAAAAACCTTTACAGGAGCATATTACGCATCATTACTTGACAAGCTGAAGGCAGAACTTGCGGAAAAGCGGCCACATTTGCAGAAAAGAATATCCTGTTTCACCAAGACAACGCACCGTCTCACACCTCAGCGGTTGCAATGGCGAAAATTCCCGAATTACGGTTTGAACTGCTTGACCATCCGCCTTACTCACCAGATCTAGCCCCAAGCGACTTCTTTTTGTTCCCTCATTCCCTCATCTAAAATTGCACTCGGAGGACAGAGATTTTCGTCAATGAAGAAGCAATCACCAATAATTATTTTGCAGAGAAAACCGCCGAGTACTACTTGGACGGGTTACAGAGATGGAGCATCACTGGGAGAAGTGTGTAGGGTTACAAGGAGACTATGTTGAAAAAATAAAAAAGAATTCAGGAAAATGTCTTGTATCTTTGTTAGGTCGGAAACTTTTCAGACCACCCTCGTACTTATCACTCTACGTGACTGGGGGACGGGGCAGGAACATGGAGCAAAGAAAAGAGAGGAGACCACGTAAGGTACCTTCTCCATACAACGAAGTGAAGCCGAGAGGAGAGTGGTGGGGTGGGGAGGTCGGTTCAAGAAACACAGGAAATGTATATGGAACTGACGAATTTCTTCGTTTTTAACCGTCGCAATAGTAAAATGAAGTTTTTTGTAAATACCCTAATTGATATAACATACAATACATTAGAATTTAAGAAAAATAATTTTTGATAGGAATTTTGTATGCTTACCTCCATGGGCAAGAAGCGATACGTTGTTTGTAACCTGAGCAAACCGGCACCACAGGTCATACTCCTTGCTTTAACTCGAAAGATACCCGCAAAAGATCACAATACACTCTTTGGATTTTGTTAATATGTTTTTGACTTGATTATTTATTTCCTCAGTTTTCTGAAACACAGAGTTAGAACACACTGAAAAGATAGACATGAACATAAATAGACAGAAACTTGAAGGTGCTTCATACAGCATTGAACTCATGCAGGTGGTAAGTCTTCATGACTGTTCACAATTGAACAGTTACTTTAAGAGACAGCGGATGCCAGACGGTTATAGTTACGTCACAATTAATCTGTCACCTTTTTTATTATTAAATACACACAATTATTCGAAATAAACAACAAAAACAGCCACTGAGATTTTAAAGCTTTCTTTACTTCAGAGTATTCCGAAACTCGTCTGTCCAATTCCTTCCTTTTAAATGGTGATTATTTTATTCAGTTTCTTCTTTTGCTGTATTGATAACGACTGTATCGAACAAGTGAAACAAGTTCTTTATTTGTTATTATATTGTTATCATTTTGTTTTTCGAATTAAAATCCATTCAGTCAGCAATAACGTTGGAGTTTCCGAGGAGCTGTTTATAGCCTATAGAAACAAAAATGACAGATGTTGGATTTAGCAAGGAGGGTGAGAACTGGAATAAGTAAGAATAAATAGGAAAAAAGTGGAGGATTTAGATCTAAAATTAAGTAGATAGAGAAAGACAGTATGAGCGCAAGATGACAGTCAAGCGCGGAAAATTTATTGTAGGTGATGACAGATGATCATTGGCTTTTATCCCTTTCCCCCTGAACCTCTAAGTAAGGTGATTATAATGGTTTTAATGCCCTCTTCTGGCGGCTCTTACAGGCGGCTATCAGACAAAACCTCAACTACACCTCCATCCCTGGGACGGCGATGAACGACAAAGAAATACCCTCCTCCTGGCTGGCGGCAGATCTCACAAGTGGAGGGCGCATACTCGTCATCAACAATTTTGTCTAATTTTGCATTATGTGTAGTGCTTGACTAGAAATTAAAGTGATCTAGGTGAACAAGAGTTCCCGATTTTTTTAATTTTTTTTTGATTGGACGATACATAACTGTCTTTTACATTAGTGTAAGTTTCAAGCAGTTGTTGGCACAGCGGTAAGAGTTCTGCCTCGTAATGCCAGAGTTGCAGGTTCTAGTCTCCGTGCGGGAACTTATTTTCCATTGGCTTCTTTTTAATTTATATCTTTTGTATTCTTTATTATTAGCACTATATCATTTTCAAACAGCTTACCTTCTGGTAATAATCCATCCACACAATCATTCATTAGAATGACGAATAGCAATGGTCCCAATACGCTACCATTTGGCACTCCTATTTTCACTTCCACTTCTTTGGGCGTCCATTAATGACGTGAGGTATTTTTTCCGGAATTCCGGACTCCCTCCCCTCTTGTAGACTTGGTGAGATCTGGCCGGACCCCCCCTCCCCTAAAATGACGTGAGATTTGATACCTCGCAGGTTTTCGAGACATTTTTTAGCTCTACTATCGTTAAAGAATTTCAAAAACTCACGTGAGATTTCCGGCAAACCTCCCACCTCTCCCCTTGGTGAGATTTCGCCGGACCCCACCCCCCTATTTCACCTCACGTAATTAATGTAATTAATGAACGCCTCCTTTTGATAGTACATTTCCTACCCTAACATTTTGCTTTCTACCTTTTAAGAATTCTTCAACCCAGCCAGAACCAGCGCAAGGATTCTCGGGCCCCGGGTAAGTGTTCTTAGCAGTGACGTAACCGGTTGATTCATCAAATGGGGACCTCCCTCGGGCCAGATCAGCGAACTTTTATTGGGGGGGGGGGAATCCTCCGGTCGATCATCAGGCCACTCTCTTCGGCCGGCGAGCCCGGGGTATATTTGTCCCGCTTACATACCCCCTCCTCCCCTAATGCCGGCCCTGAACCCAGCAAGCCACTTTTTCATCCACTCCAATAGATTTTACCTTATTTACCACCATTTTATGGCTTATCTCCCTAAAACCTTTGACAGATCTATCAGTTTGGCTTCCCTCATCCATTCATCCGAAATGTCTTGCATATAGCCTACAAAGATTGTATTGGGACCGTTGCTGTTCATTGTTCTAGTGAATAGTTTTGTTGATTGTTTACTATCTGATTGGATTGTTTGCGGATGACATAATGCTATATGAAAGAATCAAAACGATGGAGTTGCAGGGTGATCTGGACGGGTTGTCTGGTTGGGTTGGTGAACATGGGATGAAGATAAATGCAAGGAAGAGTAGGCTTATTAGATACAAAAATGAAAAACAAAAGGTTAATTATCAATATTAGGTGGGAAAGAATTGCTTGCTGAGACTTGAAATGTAGATAAATATCTTGGCATTGCATTTGATAACAGGCTTAGCTGGGCGGGACACATTACACAGGTGGTGGGAAGGGGTTTCAAAATTCTGCACTTGTTGGAGAGAGTGATGAGGGGATGTACGAAAGAAGTAAAGGAATTGAGTTACAAAACTTTGGTCAGCCCATTGGCCGAATATGGTAGTGTAGTATGGGACCCTCATCTTACATATCAAATACAAGAGTTGGAGAGGGTGCAAAAAAGGGCTGCTAGATTTGTTTCTGGAAATTATTGCAGAATGCAATCAGTGACGGATATGATAAAGAAACTGAAATGGGATTCATTGCAAGATAGGAGGAGAATGAGGAGGGTCATGGGAGTGTACACGGCTTATACTGGCGATGAGGCATGGAAAGATATTGGAGTAGGTATGAAAAAGTAGTGCATGGAAGGGAAAAGATGACCATGACCACAAGCTGGCACTCGATTTCAGGCACAAGGGTGTGGGAAGATTCTCTTTTTTAGGTAAGGGTGTCAGGGATTGGAATGAGTTACCAAGAGAAATGATGAATAATTTACCGAAAACGTTGAAAGAATTTAAAGATAAAATTTGTAGAGGGCAAATGTAGGTGGGTGCAGGATAGGGGGAATTGCCACCGGAGCCTGTGCTCCTTTGCAATTAAATTAATTAATAAAAAATTAAATAACATTTGCATGAACATCCTTGTCTAAAGCCATGTTGTCGACTTGAAAACCACATACATTTCCCACAGTGTAGGTGGGTGCAGGATAGGGGGAAGATGAGGGTGTAGGGGAACTGCCACCGGAGCCTGTGCTCCATTGCAATTAAATTAATTAATAAAAAATTAAATAACATTCGCATGAACATCCTTGTCTAAAGCCATGTTGTCGACTTGAAAACCACATACATTTCCCACAGTCTTTTCTGATGTGGTTGCATTTCGACGCAACTTTAATCTCGTAAGCAATTTACATTAGTATGACGGTTGCGAAAACAGCAAAATCTTTTATAAGTCTCTCTGTTAATTTACCCACACTGTCAAAATGACTGACCTGTAATTTTCAACTCCTCATTAATGGACTGGTACTAGTGTCACACTTTCCCAGTCCTATGGTAAGCAGCAAGTATCCAGACTCAGTTTAAATAACGTTTCAAGATAAGGTACAATGTCACATTCTGTTATCTTTAAGACATTATTTACACCAGCTACTTTATAATTTTTTTAGCTTCTTAATTCCTTCGTCATATCTTCAAGATGAATTTCAAGTTTCTTATTGTGTGAAGAGGCTCGTTCTCATTTAACCCTCCTATTCCTTAATCATAATCAATAATAGTCTCAATAAACCATTTACTTAAGATCTTTGCTTTTCTTCATCTCTATCTACAATTGTCCGAACACTCTCCCCACTTTTCAGCTTTCTAACATAACTGTAGAAATTTCTAGATACATCCGTCAGTGGACTCCTGGACCAATAATATTCTTCATAAACCTATATTTAGCCACCTTCTTTGCTGTAATTAATTTCTTATTTCTTTGCTTCAAGTATTCCCTATTGCTTTGTTCACTCTTAATCTGTTACGTTCTCACCTCACTATCTTCTTTAATCGCCCTATTATAGTACGTAGGTTCTGTACTTTCCTTTATTTTCTGTTTAGGAATAAATATTTTTCACCATTTTTTACTATCTCCTTGAGCTCTTCCCATTTTGACTCCAATGTACTTGTGCCACCCGTCCATTTGCTGAAACTTTCACTGAAATATCTCTTCAATTTCGAAATCTGTACTTTTTTATTATTGTACCTATTTCACCCTTCAGTTTTGGCCACTGGTTTAGTGAATCTAATATCCATCAGAACTGCTTCATGATCACTTATTCCTTCAGTTACTTGACACCCCACAACGTTATCTTCGCACTTTATTGGAAAGATATCCAACATGTTTGGTTCCCTTGTATTTTGCTCTACCACTTGTGTAAAGCCTCCTTCCCTTATTAAGGTATTTGAAAATCTATGTTCTCTTGTGTTATTAATCATATATCCCACCTAGCTGACACTTGGTAAGCTTAAATAACCGCCAATAATGACGAATCTAACTCTCACTTCTGAACTGTGAGTATGAATGCATTAATAACTTGTGAAAAATTATCCCTACCCAGGCGACTGCGGTCAATCGGATGGATATGGTGAAGACACATAGTTTGAAGGGCCTTCTACTATCTCGCCATCAGTAGATTTATAAGAACACTGAGTTGCGTGATTAAACAATTTTTAAGTAAGCTCAATGGTCCACTTACACTTGATTACTATTAAAAGGTTCTTCTCTGAATTAATTGCGGCCGCCATTTCCACATTGGAAAAGGTGATAGGATAATAGTTGACCCAACAATAATAAACAATGAAAATGATTGTTTAAGTTCAATGTTCATTTAATGAAATAACTGAAACCACCAGCTGAAATTAATAGTTCAATTCTGAACGTGAAATAATTAAACAAAGAATTATTCTTCCGTCGGCTACAGCGTCAGCAACATACTTCAATACGTTCTACCATCTACCACACAAAACTCAGTAAAAAAATCTTTAAAGCTTATAAATTCATTAACTTGTTCCAAAATCGTCGCTTTTCGGCCAACCAGGTTTCGATTTTCCATAGTTTCTCTAAATCACTCCAGGCTAATGGCGGGATAGTTCCTTCAAAATACCATTGCCTACTTCGTTCTCGTTCCTAGCCCCCATTCGTTCCTGCCTCTAACGACCTCTCGACGTCGACAAAGCGTAAAGTCTATCCACCGTAATTTTTTAACTTGTATTGTTTTTTAGGCCGCACATAAAGTGTTTAGAGAATGAGAACCAATGTAATACTGTCTTTAGGTTATGAATTCTAAAGCCATTTCAATTGTTCATGCACTTTTTTATCGTGAGCTGATCAAAACCGCTAGTAGTTACACTTGTCGCCAAAAAAATTGAAGAACCCAGAAGACATGATCACATGTCAATGTAATTTTGTACACACACATACCATTGGCGAGCATGTAAATAATTAGAGTTGTCACTGGTGGAACGGCCACCTGCGTGGATTAGAGTTGTTCGTGTTTAGCTTTGTTGCCAAGCCTGATAGGGATTATAAGTTAACGTCCATAAACTACGTGGCGCGGATTGGGGGTGGGGTTGGCTGGAAAGCTACGCTGGGCTACGAGGTGGGAGGGGGGTTCCGAGCCAGGCCACGTAGCTGTCCATTCATATTATTTGTCACAGTTAAAATGAGGTACAGAATAGACAACAGCTTATGAATATTTTTGTTCGGTCATTTAATTATCTCAGTATACAATTTACGATACTCTGACAAGAGAAAACAGCACAAAATGCCTTCTGGAATCGTAAAGGAAAAAAGCTGCGTGCTATGTGGGGGGAAGAGGTTAGAGGCAATCACTTACAGATATGATAAAAGAGCTGGAATGGGACTCATTGGAAGACAGAAGGAGGGTGAAGAGGGTCATGGGAGTGTACAAGGCATATATTGGTGATGAGGCATGGAAGATATTGGTGTAAGAATTGAAAGTAATGCATGGAAGGGAAAAGATGACCATGACAACAAGCTGCCACTCGATTTCAGACACAAGGGTGTAGGAAAATTCTCTTTTTAAGGTAAGGGTGTTAGGGATTGGAATAAGTTATCAAGAGAAATGATGAATAATTTGCCAAAAACACTGAAATATTTTAAAGTTAAAATTTGTAAAGGGTAAATTTAGGTGGATGCAGAAAAGGTGGAACATGGGTGTTTAGGGAAATTGCTACCGGAGCATTCGCTCCATTGCAATTTAATTTGATTTGACTACTTTCTGTGGAAGGTCCTGTTAGTTTTAAAGCTATGCGTGGAGCATTTACATCACATTCAGCAATGTAGTGACGTCACACTCTCTCCATCCGGAGGTGTGTGCATTGCGGGGTGGTAGGTGGTTACAGCGGTGTCCCAATCTAGATATGTCACAAATTTTCTTTTGTTGGTAAGCATGTCAGGAATTGGAACAAATTACTAAGTGAAGTGATGAATAATTTACCAGAAATGCTTAAGGAATTTAAATTTAAAGTTTCTAAATTAGAAAAGTAAATGTGAGAGGAATTTTACACCTCAGTTATAAAAGATATTTTAAAAAAATAGGGTAAATTAGATGACTAGGGGAATTGCCACCAGAGCATTAGCTCCATAGCAATTAAATTTGCCATCCTGGTTCAAAAAGCGTTATCAGGACCTGACAGAATCTGAATGTGACCTCATTGTGCTCCATTTGGGTGGCTGGACGAATCGCGCAATATCCAGATTTGTGGGGCACTTGGATGTGACAGTGGCTAGATACTGAACTGCACATGAAAGTGCAGGCATACCCGTCGTCAAGGTCGACCTCGTCTGATCACGACAAGAGAGGATCGCCGTAGTGAGCGTCAATCACATCGTAATCCCTTCACATCTGCTCCTGCCATCCAATAATAATTAATGGACTCTATGCAACATTTTGTGTCATCCCACATCGTTGGCAGGAGACTAGCAGCAGCCTGACTAGGGAATTGCCATCCCATGCGTAGGCTGCCGTTAACATCAAAACACAAAAGGCTGCATTTGAAGTGGTGCCGCGACTAGGGAACATGAACTGCTGACGAATGACGTCGCATTGTGCTCAGCGATGAATAGCGGTTCTGCACTACTTCGTGTGACCATCTTGGGCGAGTATGTCGCCGATCTGGTGACAGATCCCATTCTTCTAATGTTTTGGAGAGGCACATCGGTGTTATTCCTGGAGTCATGGTCTAGGGAGCCATCAGGTGAGACTTCAGGTCAAGAGTGGTAGTGATTGAGGGAACTGTGACAGCACAACGGTACCTCACGGACATCCTGCATCCTTATTTGTTACCTCTCATGAGACAGCAACGCAGTGCCATTTTTCAATAGGATAATGCTCTTCCACAAACGGCACGTGTCTCTATAAACTCTTTTCGTGACGTTGAGATATTTATGTTGCCAGAAAAATATCCAGATTTGTTCACGATAGAACATGTGTGGCACCAACTCGGATGTTAACTCCGTCCCAGTGTCAGTACACAGGATATCAAGGACAGTATTAGGACGGTGTGATGTTTCGCCAGCTCATGCGTTCTTGAAGTGGCGTGAAGTTAGAGATGTAAATCACTCAAACGTAGGGTGTTAGGAAACAGACGTTTCTATGCTGCGTGTTGGACCGATGGGCGAAGCTGGTCAGATACATTTTAGTACATATTTCAGGATATCAAGGATAAGTTACGACAGTTGTGGGCCAGCTTTCCTCAAGAGGAGGCCAGAGTCTTTAAATTGAGTGTCCATGGCATTTTGTACCTGGTGTACACCTTGCCTAAAAAGAAAATTAAGTTTGAAATGACCAATCTGCGACAAAAGATCATTCCACTTCGCACTATTAGAACGAAGTGATGTTTCAACGCTCATGCGTTCTCTTTTTTTTTTTTTTTTTTTTTTTTTTTAACAACGTGGTCTTTAGAGACGGGAAAGGACGGGGGCAAGGAATGGGAAGGAATTCGGCCATGGCCTTTTGAAGGAAGCATCCCGGCATTCGCCTGGAGTGATTTGGGGAAACCATGGAAAACCCAAATCTGGATGCCCGGACGGGGATTCGAACCGCCGTCCTCCCGAATGCGAGGCCAGAACGCTATCCGTTACACCACCACGCTCGGTATGCGTTCTCGAAGTGGCGTGCAGTCACAAATGTAAATCATTCAAATGTAGGGTGTTAGGAAACAGGCGTTTCTATGCTGCGTGTTGAACAATTGGGTGAAGCTGGTCAGATATATTTTAGTACATAGGAAGCCATATTTTAAATGAACCATATGTAACTTGAAGATCTCTCGGTCGTGCAGCTGGATTAATTGATCGTTGTTCAACAAATTTTACACAGCGTAACGTGCCATCATCTTCAGGTTGCGTCTGCTCACCGGCGTAAGAAGCGCAGTCCGGAACGCGAATGCCATGCCTTTCTTTCTTCCCAGCCAAGTCACAGCTCCTTTGAGCTGGTGTGCAGTGGAGTATATTGTCGTAGGACATTGCCTCCAAGTCATTTGGACGAGTCAGATCTTCAATGTCGTTTGGTCTTTATGTTGGCTATAGATGTTATCTTAGATGATTTTTCTTCACAGGATTGATTGCCGGCGCATCTTCCATCTCAGAAATGGACCGTCATTTTTTTTTCCTGTAGTGCAATTAGGGCTGCCGCAGCGTGTTTCGCGTGTCTTCCTTTGTAGCCAGGTGGTTGACGAGATTTTTGAGTAGATCGATGAGGGCATCAAATCGGTCTTCTCGCTAGTCTGGAACTTGGTAGGTGCAGGAGTGGACGCAGTGTGCTCTGTCGGATTTCAGTGGCTCCGTCTTCTTGTTGTTTCGGCTGATGTGGCCTTGATGTCATTTCTTCTTGTATCAGGACTATGATGAGGCATTCGGCGCTGCTGTGGGCGTGTCCTGCTCACTTCCCGACTTGGTGCGGGCTGCTTATGAAGACTAGGACTCCGGTGCTGCCATATCTTGCGTAGTTGCTGCTTCCACTTGTCGCAACCGCGGAAAGAAGCTGCATGCTTAGATCCACAGTTGAAGTAGACTGGCTCGTCACGCGGTTTTTTGCAGTCTGCAAGTTCGTGGCCGCCTCCGCAACGGACACACCTGACCGGCTCGGTGTAGTCCCTGGCATAGTGCCAGAATTTTTGGCACCTGAAGCAATGGACCGGGTTGCGTGAGTGCAGCTTCGCTGCGATGGTCTGCGTTGTGGCATTGCGTGGGGGCGGTTTCTCTGCGATGATCGGCGTTGTAACGCTGGGACTCGATCCATCAGGGAGCATGATGTTGTGGCCCGCTAATGCAGAGCCGCACACGCTGGGGCGGTATTTATACCCTTCTACCCAGTCTCTCCTCTCCCGCCGCGGCACTACGATAGCGGTGGTTGGGGTGGTACGCTCCCACGCGTCGATCTGTGATCTTCAGTCTGAATGCCACCGTCATCGTGTACGGTACCTTGGCTCTGCTGTTTCTGCAGCTGCTTCAGTGCTGGGTTCCAAGCTTGGCTTAGTTGGAATCCGTTGTCCTTGTTGATGAAGTTATTCCGTAGCCGGATCGCAATGGCTGCCTTGTATTAACAGTCCGAAAAGTGAGATGTGTTTCTCAGGACTTTGGTATCCTCATATTTGATTGTATGCCGGGTCTCTAGACAATGTTCAGCAACTGTTGATTTTGACAGTTGCTGTAGTTCAATGTGATGTTTATGTTCTGTGCACCGTTGCTAAATCATGTGAATGGTCTGTCAAACAAATAACGACGACTTGTAATCCTTCTGAAGATCATTTTTACTTCTAGTGCCATAATTGTGTATTTACTATTTGTTTCAAACAAAGTATAATTTGTGACTACAAAGGCATTAATGGTAATACACTCAGCAATGTTAAAATCCCTAACTTCTTGAACAGCTCTCTACATGAAGTTCTATTGCTAACCCCACACATAATTCTTATTACACGCTTTTGGGCTCTGAACACTTTGTCTCTATGGGTAGAATTGCCCCAATATGACAATAAGGAGTGAAAATAAGCAAAATAAACTAGCTGCCTCATACGGAGATCACCTAAAGCTGAAATTGTACGAATTGCAAATGTGGCTGCTCCCAATCGCTTTAGTAAGTCAGAAACATGTACTTTCCAATTTAAATTATGATCAATTACAAACCTAGAAATTTCACATCTACCTCTTGAATGGACTGGCCTGCAAATTTTATGTCTATATCAGGTGTTAATCTGTGTGATGTACTGAATTGCATATACTGAGTTTTATCAAAGTTTAAAGACAAGCCATTAGCTGTAAACCATTTATTAATCAGTTCAAAGACATAATTTGAAATATATTCTGTAGATAAATCTGGAGTGTTTTTAATTCCTATGTTTGTGTCATCTGCAAGATGAAACACAAGATTTATATATATTAAAAACAATAGTGGCCCCAATATAGAACCCTGAGGTACTCCACATCTGATTAATTTCCACTCAGAAAACAGTGGACCTCTTAAGGCAGCCTTAAAATTCTCCATTGACACTTTCTGTTTTCTATTTAGAAGGTAAGAACTAAGCCATTTATTAACAATGCCATCTATACCATAATACTTAAGTTTCTGTATCAGAATTTTATGATCTACACAGTCAAATGCTTTAGATAAGTCACAAAAAATTCCCACAGGAATTAATTTATCATTTATTCCTTCTAAAATATTGTCAGTGAATGCAAATATAGCTTGTTCTGTTGAATGACCCTTTTGAAAACCAAATTGTGATTTAGTTAGAATTATTATTTTTTAGATGTTCATAAACTCTATTGTACATTGCTTTCTCAAAAACTTTGGAGAAGGCTGTTAGTAATGAAATTGGTCGGTAATTCGATACGGCTGCCTTATCTCCCTTTTTATAGAGTGGTTTAACTACAGCATACTTAAGCCTTTCTGGAAAAGTACCCTCAAGTAAAGATATATTAAATAGATAACTTAGTATATTACTTAATTCTGTGGAGCACAATTTAATTAATCTGCTGGAAATCCCATCATAACCACTTGAGTATTTGCTCTTAAGGGATTTGATAATTTTTCTTATTTCTTTTAGCAGACATAGAGTTAAATTTTTCTTGGAAGCCTTTTTTGACAAAATCCATACTGTGTGTCACTGAGCTATTAGCAGTCAACTTATCAGCAACAGATAAAAAATGTTTATTAAAATTATCAGCAATTGAGAAATTAGATTCTACTGAATTTTCTTTGAAAAATATCATTACTTGTTTGATTATCTTTCCTTTCCTTTTTTACAATGTCCCATATTGTTTAATTTTATTTTCAGAATCATGAATTTTATGTTTGTAGTACATACTTTTAGATTCTTTAATAACCTTTTTTTGCAGTACTGTTTGTAATGTGTTTTAACATTAGCATTCTCACTGTTCCTAGAGGCAATATACAACTTCCTTTTATTAATGCATGATGTTCTAATGCCAATAGTTATCCAAGGCTTTTGTTCTTTTTGAGAAGCACACCTTTTTCAAGGGGAAGCAACTTTCAAAGAAATTTAATACAATGCACTAAAAATGTTGTATTTTTCATCCATACCTTGAGCACTGTATACCTGTTCCCAGTTTGTGGTATTCAGGCACTTTCTAAAACAAGTAACTGACTCATCATTTATTACACGCTGAAGTTTAAAGACATTACTCTTAGTGCTAGTTCCTATTGAAGTGATGGTTAATAACTGGGCATCGTGATCCGAAAGTCCATTGATGGATGGCTTGATGGTATAACTGAATTTTGTATCTAGGAAAACATTGTCTATAGCTGAGTGACTATTATTCATTATTCTAGTTGGAAAATTAACTACCTGAGTTAAATTGAATGAACTGACTAATGATTCTAACATGACTTTACAGGGTAAGTTATTTAAAAATCTACATTAAAATCACCACAAACTATGTTAACTTCTTTTCTGCTTAAAAATGTTAATAAGAGTTCAAATTGGTTCAGAAAAATAGAAAAGTTTCCCAACGGTGCTCTATATACAGTTACTATTATGAAAACTTCATTATCGAAATTTAACCGTGTAGCACAGGCTTCAAAATGTTGATCAAGACAATACTTGCTAATACTTACATCATGAACATGGATGAAATTTATATCTCGATATATAGTATCACAATCAAATGCGCAGTTTGCTTCACGAACACATCCAATGCGATCATCATCAATACTTGTGAATACTACTTCCACTTGATGGAAATTCTCCTGGTAGAACAGCAGTGCATCTAGTGAGAACTGATTCCGGTGGAAAAAAGAACCCTCGGAAGACGATCCTTATAAAACTGTACACGAGCTGGTGCTTTTAGAAACTTTTTTCCCCACTTGAAATTACTTTGTTAACAGAAAGAAACAGAGAACTTACCTCTTCTGCAATGCTGTGTAATCCATGCACCAAACATGTAACACGGATAAGATTGGAGAAAAATACTCGAAGCAACTGACCAGCCTGCGATTGGTTTTCTCAAACATTTTTGCATGAAAATAATTAGGTTTTCTGGGATCTTCTTGACATAATTTTCCCATGTTCGCTACGTATCGGCCACAAGAATCGGTTGTTTCATCCACCGATATCCAGACACAGTTCCCTCCTATGTCAAACCGAATTGAATCCAGAACAGAAGCTTTTCGAAAAAGTGTTTAATTTTTCCTAAGGTGGATTCATCCGGTATCCTTTGATTGACACAATACTTTTGAAGAAATGCCTTTAGATCTGGATTATTCAATTTAGGCAGCAGGATGTTGCTGAATACTAAAGCCTTAAAAATGTCAGCAGAATATGTACAGATTTCAGACCATGATTTCAATTGAGTTAAAAGTAGCTGTTACATGTTCCTACTCTTTCTATGATCTCAGATGTACAGCTGTTTAGAATGCTATTCAAGTTGAAATTTCTTCTCATAATTTACATTCTTTTCACACATTTGACAGTGTACAAAATCGCAGTCACTAGAATAGTCACTATTGCCCGAAATACACTGCTTAATTAAAAATATCTTGTGCACTTTTCTTTAGGCATTTTTCCAATCATATTAAACAAAACTATGCACAGCAGATGAACACTCCTAACGACACAAACTTTGAGAGGATACTGTTTTGGGAAAGGAATGTACTCTTGCCTTTAAAGGTAGAGAACCCTGAGGTCTGAAAAATATGAATCTATTCTCATGCCGCAATTAGGATAATGTTTGGGCAAAGTATTATAAAAGGACTTCCCGGCAGTTGTCGCAAGAGCAAACCCCTCATAAACCTGTCACTGTGTGACCATGGGTCAGGTAGAAAGTTCTCTACCTGTGAATGAGAATATAACAATAACTCAGTTTACTCCAAGAATTTGACAGACTTATTGCGGTGCCTAGGGATGTCAAACATACAGATACACTAGACTTTCCAGTTTCATCAGAAATGTTGGATATTCGGTCACGAGATGAAATAAATTCCGAAATATGCACTAACCCTCAAAATATGCATCTAGATGTGCTTTTTAAAAAAATCTGGGCCCTACTCACATCCAACAGCAAAATATTCGAGAACTGACAACCCTTTCTTGGACCTCATTCAAGCAAAGGCGCAAGTTAAACATTAATTCTGATAACTAATGTCTTAAGTGTGGTGAACAGTATGAAATGCTGCCTGGACGATTGGTTACTATATTTAGCTAAAGCATGATAAACACTAACTGAAATTTTATTTGCGATCTTCTAGAATGCCATAAAGAAGAATGTTAACAATTGAACTGATCGCTTAGCTTTGACCCATTCAAATGTTAAGATCATTTTTTAATCACCTACAGGATATACATAACTACACAAATTCAATTTTTTGCCTTGTGTAAATGCCTCAAATTTCGGGCTTGTAATTTTCTTCTTTGCAGCCTCTTCATTGTTTGTCGGACATGTAGCCAAAATGTGAACCATACATTACAACACAACAGTTCATCCCAATTTTAACAAGTTAATGAAATGTTTTACTGGTGACAGTGATCACTCCAAACATTACATTTTCCATCCCTCTGGCATTTTTTAAAAAATTTATTTGACGTGTACCTATTCAACAGTACAAAATGTCTTTCACATCTCCAAGAAAAAAAAAGTTCTGTAATTTCCAGCCATGATAACATGTCACTATATTGGAATTGGGAATGAAGGCAGTGAAAAGGATCCTAGGGAACACTTTAGTAATATACAATGTGAAATTTTTTGATCTTATATTTTTCAATTCTTGGTTGGAAAATTCCTTTCCACCTAAATCATTTTTATAGGTACAAATAATTTATATTACGTGGTGATAGGTCCGAGTCTTATTGTCCATAAGCAGGACACTGCAGATAGACAGGATGTGTCTGTAGAATCAATAGGTCTCTTGAATTTCGAAACACCTTTTAGAATACAAACAGACAATCATGGTAATATTGTAAGCAGACAGTTAATCTTTCTCAGAGCTGTTTCCCTCACCTTCATAGAATTTTTAAAGTGTACAATTGCTTCATCCTGTGAAAAACTTATTGGTTTAGTAACTTAATCTGCTAGAAAATTATATCAAGTTGAAACATGGACCTGTCTGCTCACTATAATAAACGAATGATTGTAGAAACAAGTGCAACATTTGTCAAGCCAAATACTACTCTTGCGAAATTAATTAGGATTCAAGTATCCTATAATTATTGCAGATAGCTAGTATTTCATGAAAACATATTTTGTTTACTTCTTTTTTTTTCTGTACTTAATGTAACCAGTCAGTTACCATTTGTAGGAGACATAAATTACATTCATAACACTAACCAAGCAAAGCAAGATGGTCAGATCAAAAACCCATATTTTTAAAAAAAGTGTAAGTTGTGATCTGCATAGATAAAGATTGAAGTAATACAGTAGAACTCCAATTATCCGAATCACTGATTATCCAAATCGCTTATGACAGACACATTAAGACGTGCGTGGAACAATTTGAAAGGCATATCAACTGAAGAAGGGAAGGAAAAGGAGAAAAAGGAAAAAGAAGCTCAAGAAAAAGAAAGGGAAGAGACACAAGAAGATGGGGATGACGTGTCACTTGAGGAATTCAGAAACAGTCTTCTGAAAATTCGTGGATGTTCAGAAGTTAGTGCTGAAGATTTAGGAGATTCGACACATCCTGAGTTTGAAATTCTAAATTATGATGAACTTAAAAAGTGTGAGAGAAGAAAGATACGAGGTAGAAGATGACCTTAACGTTGAAATTAAAGCAGACACGGGGCCATCAGCTAGTCAAGCATTTGCCGGCCGTGAAACTGCGTTGAAGTGGATGGAGCATCAGCCCAAATGTGACCACATGCAAATTCTCACTGTCAATTGGATGCGCAACTTGCCTGCCCGAAAATGGATGAATACAGTCAAACGGCTTACTTTAACTGAGATGTTGAGCAAGCAATGACTTTTATTTACAGTACAGTACTAATGTTCAGCACTTGTAAGTTGGTTAACATGTAAAAGTGTTGCCTTTTAGTTTAATTAA
>JARYHS010015566.1:0-55284 GCA_031002005.1 Vandiemenella viatica
TTTTGGCAGTTTCTGCAGCTTGCTCTGCATTGGCCACAACACACAGTGTGCTCGCACGGTGAGCTAGTGTAAATTGCTTTTTGATTCACCCTCGTATTTCAGAAGTGCTCTTAATTTATAACAGCACACACACAACAATCAACCGAATATTTACAAAGGCAATTGCATATATTATCATTTCTTGTTATTAATTATAGGATCCCACATAACTTGTCATTTACGTAAAGTGATATAATCAGGTACACATAACTCTAGTTATAGTGCATAAATTTTACACGCAAGAGATAGTCACAGTTTAAAAAAAAAATCCAAAATCAAAAACCTTGAATCAAAAATATTAAATAGGAACTAGTGATCTTACCTTCTTTGTGAAGTTCTATTAATATACTTATGAATCTGTAGTTTCACCATATCTTCAAATATTCCAGAGCTAAATGTACAATCATATAATTGGGCAGAAACAGCTGAGCTGAACATGTGTTTTGTTAGAGAGCACCAAGATAAAAATGTCTGTGCACAGAACATACAGACTAGTTCTGATAATGATGGTACTTTAAACAAGGATCTAAAGAAGGGGAAAAAATAGAGAAAAAATTTTAATCGAAAAAATAAAAGATTAAAAATAAAAGACAGTTATACCAACATAGAATATATGTCACAGGAAGTATGATTAAAAACAATAAAAATTCTGTGAACTTTATGTTAATAAATATACCATTTTTCAAAGTAGCTCATTAGCAAATCATAATACATGTCTCCATTGTAATATGCAGCACCAAACAGAAACTAAGCAACTCAATCTCTATGGCATTTAAATGAGCTGATTCTATACAACAAACAAAACTACAGGAAGGTATTGGAAATAAAACTGAAAACAAAATTTCAAGTCGGAAGATCAACAGAGGCCACCATTGTTTATACAAATAATCAAAACCATGATCACTTTTTGGACATGTTGAGAATATGGAAAATTTTATGGGAGTCCTGTTTCCACCTTGTATTACCCAAAAATGGCCATTACTCAACTTCTGACTCAACGATACCCACAAGGCTCAACTGGAGATACAGTAAGCTGGGATTTAGGACTGTAAACAGCATACAGATACGCCATACAACACTGGAATTATTAGGACTAATTGGCTTTGCAAGTGAATTTTTGTTGTTCCTGGAAAGGAATTTTTGAACAGAAACTGAGAAAAGCAACAAAGTATTTAGCAATTTCGGCGAAGATTGTATTTAAGTTTGGTAGATCAAATAGAAAGCTACATCAATGTAAAGAGACTGAATTAAACCAATTTGAAGAAATCCAATGTAAGGGGACCAAATAAACCCCTGTAATATTTTGTATTATGGAACGAATTTAAGCTCGTTGTTAGCGGCCGCAGTTTGCCAGCCACAACGCAACACCATGCCTACATGTGATATGGTGTCAGCACTTCCTCGTGAGTGCATATGTACTCAGGCAGTCTTTGCTGAGAGCTCATGTAGTGACATTTGATCTAAGCGCTTATCTCATTTCAGCCATAATCATCCAAATACATCTAAGCAGGCATAGCAGCTGATGTATTGCACGGAATAGGAGTTATATTCTGTGTTTGTGAAACTGTCTGTGTATATGTAATCACAATAAACCTGGACTTTGCTGTAACTTCTGTTTTTTTTTATGTAAAACCTTTCTAATCCATATCAGGGTAATAACACACAAGCCACAAAGAACTTATGCAGCCTTTTTTTAATAAAAAATATAACATCTACGGCAGACTTTAGTTGTTTTCAATAGCTTTTGGTCTACACCTTCTGGTAATACTGCTCTATCAACAATTACCTGGTGTCAAGACAGAAGACCATCAACCTGACAAGAAGAAATATCAAGAAGATATAATCGGAGAGTTTAGTGATATTACTTCCAATAGACAATCAATCAATATCCACTCAGAAACACAAACAAACTCCAGTGTCATCTGTGGGACTCAAACCCTGCACCACACTCATCAAAGAGCACCCACTACAAGAAAGTGGTGTTAACAGAGTTCAATTACACCAGTTTACAGGTACATAAGCTCTTGGTTGGAGAAGCATTTAAATTTTGAAGTAAAAAGTGAGATGACAACAGGAAGAGCAATGAATATCATTAATGATAGTGTTAATCAGAAAAAAACTTTCTACTTGAATCCATGTTATAAGGGAGTACCAAGAATTGTAGATGAGTAGTGATGCTCTGGCCTTGAGTTCAGTAGGAAACAGATTCGAGTCATCAAGGAGCCATTTAAATTTCGGTTTTCTATGGTTTTGTAAAATAATACTCCGGAAAAATGGTAGGACGGTTCTTTCATAAATGCCATTGCTCAATACCTTCTCATTCATTCTGTCAGAATTTCTCCGCTCTAATGACTTTGATGAGGAGTAAGGCCTCAAGTGAGAAAAAAATTGAAGGTACCGTAAGGAACCACAACATTAACATTTGTATATTATTATGTCCCCAGAATCTTTCTATACTAATGGTCGAACGTGAATGTTTAATCACAATTTATCTCATGGGGCGTTTAACAGAATTGCTGTATTACGTAGCTCCATTGTTTTTTAAGCTAATCACATCTATTTCAAAACCAGAATTGTCGAGGGAGGGCTATTGACTGTTCCCTACATTAGATTATATTGAAAATCGAAAAAATTGAATTCAATAAATAAAATTGTAAACAAATTATTTTTAAATAGAATTCACTATATGTCTTGCAAAATTGTGTTTTAAATAGTAAGTCAAACATAATAAATTCATTTAAAGAAATATTGAACTGATTATATATTTGTCAGAATAAACACATATTGAAGTGGCCCATGTAGTATAGGACATAAAACCCGCTTTCAGGCCCTTAAGCGGAAATGTCAGACAGAAATAAGGGAAATCAAGAATAACTGGTGGCAACAGAAAGCAAAGGAACTCCAAACTCTATCAGACGCTAGGAATCTTAAAAAAATTTATGCAGGAATTAAAGAGCTATATGGACCTACTCGCAGCTCATCTGGCTCACTAAAAGCAGCTGATAACACTACCATTCTTACCGAGAGCCAGGACATCTTGAAGCGCTGGAAAGAACACTATAACTCTCTTTTGAACCGTAGCTCTACTGCTGCAGACGATTTCCTTAGGAATATGGCGCAGCACCCTCCACAACCTTGGATGTCAGTCCCGCCAACTTTCCAGGAGTTTTGCAATGCACTGAATAGACTGAATCCAGGTAGAGCTGGACCAGACAATATTCCTTTAGAACTGATTCGAAGTGGGGGGCTACCCTTGAAAACCAGGATTTTCCAACTCATTCTTCTCATGTGGGAAACTCGGGAGGTGCCTCAGGACATGAAGGATGCTAACATAGTCACCATCTTCAAAAAAGGGGATCGAAGTATCTGCAACAATTATCGTGGTATCTCTCTTCTATCTATAGCAGGAAAGACTTTTGCTAGAATCCTGCTGAATCGCCTTAAAATTATGTCAGAGAGAGTACTTCCAGAATCTCAATGTGGATTCCGTGCCTCGAGGGGCACCACAGACATGATCTTCTGTGCTAGACAACTTCAAGAGAAGTGCAGAGAACAACAAAAGCCTCTCTTTCTGGTATTCTATGATCTAGAGAAAGCTTTTGACACCGTACCTAGATCTGCAATGTGGATGGTATTAAGACGATTTGGATGCCCTGAACATTTTCTGGGATTGATTAGAGCACTCCACGATGGTACTGGTTGGTCAAGTCCTTTATCAGAACGACGCCTCTGAAAAGTTCCCTATCACAAATGGTCTGAAACAAGGTTGTGTACTTGCACCAACACTTTTTGCCCTATATTTGGCAGCAATGCTCTACGAAACGTCATCTACCCCAACACAGGCGTGGAGATCAGATACCGGTTTGACGGAGGACTATTTAATCCAGCAAGACTCCGCTCATCAAGATTAACTTTCCTCACCCAGGTAACAGAACTGCAGTATGCAGATGACAACACCTCTCCAGCACATACTCCTCAGCAGATACAACAGTCCGTAAACTACTTCAAGGACGCATATGACCGTTTTGGCCTGACCATCAACACCCGAAAAACTAAAGTGCTAGCGCAACCTGCTCCTGGAGCTACACTCCCAGTCTTTGATGTTACCATCTCCGGCACAGCCCTTGAGCAAGTAGATAGCTTCTCCTACCTTGGAAGCATTCTCTCTACACAGTGCACAGCAGAGAAGGATGTAGAAAACAGAATTCGTGCAGCACACATAGCCTTTGGACGACTTACTCGGCGAGTGTTCCTAAACAAAGATCTTAATTTAAGCACCAAGCTGATGGTCTACCAAGCTGTAGTTGTCTCCACGTTGCTGTATGGGTGTGAGACATGGACACTCTACCGGCGAGATATTAAGAAAATGGAGCGATTTCACCAGCTAAAACTTCGCTCTATAATGAACATTAAATGGGACGACTATGTGTCCAACATTAGAGTCTTGGAAAGAGCTCAAATGTATAGCATTGAAGCCCTCATCATCAGCCACCAACTTAGATGGGTTGGACACGTTCAGCGTATGAGCAACAGTAGACTCCCTCGCCAACTTTTATACGGTGAGCTCAGCACTGGCAGCAGACCTCGCGGTGCCCCTAAGAAACGCTACAAAGATCAGTTCAAGAAGACCCTGAAGAAAACTAATATAGACCTTACCACCTGGGACAGCCTCACAAAAGACCGCGTTCTATGGCGCAAAACTACCTCCGCAGCAGTGGCACGTTTCGAAGAGGAGCGGCGAAGTCTGGCAGCTGAATCCCGTTTAAGGCGGAAAGCCCGACAAACCCTACCGCGCCAGCCACCCACATTTGGGTGCAGTGTGTGCGGACGACTGTTCTATGCAAGAATCGGCCTGATCAGCCACCAGCGCACACACAAATAAACACGCAAGAGAGTAACATAAACTCGGAAACGAGTATGGCCGACGACGACGACGAGTATAGGACATGCAGTTCCTTTCCTGCATGTGAGTTTGGGTGCATGTTTGAGTGATCTCTTTAGTGTGTGAGTGACTTTTGTCTTGTGCAGGTATATATCATTTGGTTAGTGCTTATGTGTTTGTTTAAGTATGTTGGAGGATATCTGCCCATGTAAGTTGATGCATGGGACGAGCTAGAGATGAAATGTGTTTGGCATAAGTGTTTGTGGATGTCTGAAAGTGTGTGGTTTGGTGAGTCAGATGGTTTGTGTGGATGACTTTGCCTGTGTGTATATGAGTGAGAGTGAGTATATAGTCATGACATTATCATGTAGCAGACTAAATGAAACTAACAGAATATTTGGAATATAAAATTCAGTACTTTAATTTCTTGGAGTCTTTGGAAATAGATGCAATCTCAAATATGTTAAATACTGAGAGATGAGGCTGCTCTATCAAAAATATAATAGTGATAAAATACAAGTTAATTCAGTAATTACATGGTCGATACCTGAGGCAAATTTGCAAAGTTTTGCAAATATGCCGGTCACCTTTCATAGACCCAACGTGTATTCAAGATGATTCATCAGGTTTGGGATGCGAATCCACACTCCAATTAGGGAACCCCATTATACCACTCTGCCAACCTTAAAACTAGGTGAAAAAGCTGAATCGAGTATTGTCTATGAGTGCTCATGAAATATACCAGTTGTTTTGTACATTGCCCATTTAAAGCACATTAATAATTCATTTTGCATGGATTATCCATGCAAAACTTTTATAATCTTCTCATGGAGAAAAAATATGTTGCCTTTGGTCAAGTTATATAAAAGACATTTTTTACCAATGACTTTGAACAAATGATTAGCTTACAAAAAGAAATAAAATAAAAAATAGTTTTTAAAGATGAGACTAAGTCTCATGGCTGTTTGGTGACAAGAAGTTATGAGAGATTTTTCCGAGTCAAGTTTTTTGCTATATAGTGTGTATTCACTACGCTTTCTATAATAGAATGGTTATCTCATTGATTTTAAAATAAAATAAAAACCAGGGACATTGTGTGAGGAAAACATTTCCCTTTTGTGTATTTGTAAAATTGATAAATTATAGGCAGTCAATGATTTATTTAGGTAGAAATTTTGCAATCTAGTTTACTGAAATATGTCATCAAATATTTCGATAAGATAGATAGTAAAACATCTACCAATATAAATATACTGACTGTGATGCTTTATCAATTTTACAAATACACAAAAAGCAAAATATTTCTCACAACCCTTTAAGGGCTGGCATGTCTTAAAATAAATCATTACATTATGACTTTCTCAGCACAAATGTAATAGGAGAGGCGATATGTATATGTAAATGAAAGATAACATACACCCACCACTCACCATACTCGAAGGGAGGAGTTTAACACTCCACAAACACATAAAACAAAATGTTTAGGGGCTATGTTCATTCAAGTAAAATTTAAATTGGGAAACTCTCCTTGCATTAGGTACAAGTCTTACATCCCACACATTTCTTAGTAGGTACGGAAATAATGTATCATGGCCTTGTCATAGTAACAGGTTGAAATTATATCTTTGTTCCAATATCCATTTCATCTAATTGGCACTGGAATGCCACTATCCTCATCTTCTCACTGTTAATATACAAATGGTATCTCCAGAAAATTTGCTTGATGTATGATATGTTACCTGGCTCAGATGACAAGGATTACTATGGCCTACCTAGCAATAAACTGAGATGAATCCACACTGAGCAGGCAGAAAAGATCATATACTATATCATGGTCATGACCTCTGGGCAATACAAAGTATGCTGCCGAGAGCATATTTTATAGCCCGTGGGAAGGGATGGGGATGATATGTTTAGCTCCTTAAATTTGTAATTACATAGCACAAGGGTGGGTTGCACCTGAGAGAAAACTCTTCTGGACTTCCAGGCTACAGTTTTTGCGAATGGGTGATCTATCCTTTTTTGTTGTTATTTTCTAAATAAAAATAAAGAAACAAAGGAGAAACATGGGAATCGGATACTTATAAGGATAAAGTAAGATGTGATAAACAATAATGAGCTATGAAATGCTAAATAATTAAGCGAAAAATATTAATTATTTGTAGGGCCAATCAATGTCAAATATCTGTATTTCTATGAAAATAAGATGGTGCTGGAATTAAAAGGTCAATAATAAATTAGTATGATTTATAAAACAGTGTTTAACTACTTAATATATTAAGAAAATTTGTTTCTAACAAATGCAATGAAATTTTCCAGCATCATAGCACTTAACTTGACAAAAGTTACAAAAAATCAAGGAGCCAGCATTTTTTTTGTACTATGGCTTTACACCCTCATCAGTACATTGATGGTCATTAGAGGCATTAAAAGGAATAGTGACAAGTAATGGAAAGGAATTGGCCATAGCATTTGCCTGGAGTGGTTTGCGGAAAACAGAGGAAACCTAAATCTGGATGGCCAGAATGGGATTAGAACCCCTGCCCTCCCAAATGTGAGGAGAGAGAGTTACCACGAGTCAACAAGGTAAATGTTTTTTCTCCCACTTGGACATGCCTATTTGCATATATGATAATACCAAATTAATCTGCAACAAGACATGTGAGTTAAATTATTTTAATGATGCTATAAAATTGAATTATTTGACTTTATTTGTGCCTTGAAAAACATAATATCTTACACTTGTTATTCTAGTACTGAGTTTTATCAACAACAGGTAAATTATTCACAACAGAACAAGGATGTTTGCTAAGCAGAATGATCTATATTTCAGAGTGTGGTAAGTCATGATCAGATTTTAAAGTAATATAAATTTCTACAATAGCTTATTGTTTAATAACAAGGAAACACCTTACCTATCAGTTACAGGTGCCATTTCTGAATTCTCTTGTTTGACATCTTCCAGCATATTCTTAAAAAAAAGGAAAAATGAGAAATACAACATAATCTATACATTGGGAAATAATTCAAAGAAAGGAAAACCAAAACTTATGCAGGAGGTGTTATTCCAACGCAAATATGCTGAGAATTTTTTTCTGTGTCGTAAAATAAAATTTAGGTTTCAGAATATCATCTAGAACTATACTGGGTCTGACAAAAAATAAATTAATTCTATAAAGGACTACAAGAAAGCCTTTAGTGACTGCTCCTGTAGCCTTTTCTGATTTATTAAAGGCACTGCAAAGTTATCATGTATATTATACAAATGAATTCTTTATCATTAATAATATAAATAATTTTAATCTTTTGTTAGTGCTTTACATCTTGCCATAATGTGATTATAGATGTCATCATGCAGTAAAGAAAATAGTAATAACACTTATGAAGAAACGATCTTGGCACTTATCTGAAGTGATTTTGAGGAACCATGGAAAAACCAAAATCTGGATGTCAGGGCCTAGCAGAGACTGCCTGATTACCTTCAACACTACTGCTTCACTCAGCTCTGCTCATTACATTATTTTGGAAATTTTATAGACAAAAAACATCATAGCGGATATAGATAAATGAAACTCACGATTTAAAAGAGTTTAAGGTTTTATTTCTGGAAGTCTTGATGGTTACTTTTGATACAATGTGGTTGTAAAATTGACCAAGGAATAAATGAAATGATGGTAGGAATTCAACCATTCAATGTTTGAAGAGAATGACACAAAATTCCCCTCTAATAGCAATTTCAGAATACTGTGGGAATAATGGAATCTGGATGGCCTGGCCAAGAACAAATCGAGATTCAACATACATTCTACCAAATGACAACACCTAGTGTTAACCTTCAGATAGCATTTACACAATTTTCCCACATCACTCCAGGCAAATGCCAGGATGTTTCCTCAAAATAGCCCATGGGTGCCTCCTGACATTTCCGGAATATCCTTCTAATGTATAAATGCATTTTAGTGAATTGCAAAGTAATAATAATTATAGGGAAAGCAAGCTTACTCACAGGTTAAGATCAGTACCGGCGATTACAATAAATCCAGTCTGCAGGAATGATCAAACACAAAACATCACTTCTGACAAAGGCTAACTACTACTATACTGCTAATCAAAAATAGGGCTCATCATAGAAGGACAACTAGCATAAACTTTAGAAGTACTATAATACATTAATAAGTACATGTCAAACTGGCAAAATAATTACAATGTTTTTCCTTTAATAGAAGTGAAATGGTTGTGATGACTGTTTCTTAATGTTTTGAATCATAAAAGCAACTAACGATTTAAAAATAAAGTATTTATATATACTAGTGGACAACCATACAATTTACTCAACAGCCAACAATGCAACCCCTCATAATGCACAAATTAGATGTCGGAGAATAAAATTGTATAGATATATATATAATTCCATAAAATTACTATGACCAAATATCCTCATTTATGAATAATTAATATTTTTAAATTAAATAAAAATATATTGTTTCTATACTAATGAATGCAGTATGCCAAGCTCTTGACTGATTTATGAAACAACACACAAACAGACTTCACTGATAGTTTTCCCACTGGCCTCATGAAGAATACTTCCATTAAATCAACAATAACATGTTAACCAGATACATAAAGACCTGAAATTTAATTTCAATTGATTTCTAACTCACTAAGCATTTGCCTTACATCAGAGATATTTGCACATTTAATGATTTAAAATTCTTTTACCTGCACAAAACATTAAAATGTCATACAGATGAGGAAACCACTTGGAAAAGAAGGAGCCATTCACATAGAAAAGAGTGTAACCACTAGAGGAAGTGTGGAAACCAAACAAAATCAAAAAAGTTTGTCCAGTGAAAAAAGTAGAGAAATTGTGACCTTCACAAAAATACATGAAGTAATGTTGACCACAGCATCAAACTGGTTTCTATGAAAATAGAGCTGTTTATGATCAGCATCTAGTTCTCACTCACTATAAACTGTTCCATAAGGGTGAAATGTTTCTGAAATTAAATAAATTAATAAGTAGTAGCAAAAAAAAAGTATTTTCATTAACAAATATTTAAAGCAAAAGTAGAGTAAGGCTTGGATTATGGCGAATATTTCTGATGTTGAGTACAGGCAGGTAGGTGCTGCTAATAGTTTGTTTATATGCCATTTCCCACTAACAGAGTTCAGATAGAGAGGTGGCCACAGCAATTACTCTGTAGTCTAATTGTGAAGAAGTTCCTAAGAACAATGTGAACCTACACACAAGTTTTAATATACATTTTTTGAACATGATATCAGCCATTCTCACTGTTCTGGACAGATAATTGTGGTGAAGATGATGCAAGAGTTTAAACAATAGAGGCCACTGAAATGGCAAATTGCACTAATTATGCAATACAGAAACAGTCCTCATTTCACTTTCAATCTGTTTTCAGGCTTTCGAATTTTTTAGTTCATGAAGTTTGGATATCTCATAAGGTCAGAAATTGGATTTATTTGTCTGTATATCTTACTAGAGTACAAGTTAATTCAGGAAATGGGAGCAAGTTGTTGGTCAAAGGGTATATTATGATACTAAAACTGACATAAATAAATGAATTAAACCACAACTGGTTTCAAAACAGAGCAACTAACTTCATTTTAGTTATTTCAGAAATAGCTTGATAACAAATATTAGGAATATGCAATGAGAAGCAATGTGAGGCTACAGGCAGAGAATGATATTTGATCTTTAATAGAAAATTGTACAGGTTGATTGACAAGTGATCATGGAACTGTAAAATCACCTACAGAATAGTTGCATGTACTTTCTAACAACCTCCCCACCAATTCTCTGAAGACAAGTGGCTTTAAAAAGGAGTGGAAGAAACGTTTAATGTATCTACATCTTCCAATTCATCAGGACTGCACACATAAACTCCAAAATGATTAAAATATAGGTATTCAATGTGGAAGTTTATTCAAGTGCTGGTCCAAAATAAACAAAGCATGGTGCGCTGAGTGGACCACTTCCAACCCTGACAAACATGACAATAATACAAGACCCTACATGGAAGCCTCCTGGATTCAACTACCAGGAAATTCTGAATTTACACTGAACCGAATAAGAACAGGCCACGTGGATTCAATTACTGGGTGACAAGTGGGGAATGATAGAGAATCCTTCTTGTGATTGTGGTAAACCATCAGCAAACTATTAATCCGTTGCCATGGAATGCCCTCTTAGGAGATTCAGTAGTACTATGCATCAGATTTACGAAGCAACCACAGAAGCAGTCAATGGCTGCAACTGTTGGAAATCAGTCTATAGAAAAATTCATGTTTGGTTCTGTCTATTGTGATTGAATGTAATTAGTGTCTTTGTATCCTTGTAAAATACGAAATAAATAAACAAATATATGTTATCAAGCACAGCCGGTAATATACATTCAGTAGAGAATATTGTTGACTCAACAGAATGGCTCCCAAGGCATGTACATATCTCGGTCACTGGAGAACTGAGTGGAAACTCTACCTGGGAGGAAAAATAACTAGAAAATCAAACTGACGACAGTAACTCTATTTTTGTTCTCATATATTAAAGTAACTATGGAGCTTTATGCCTACTACATAAAATAAATCAGTGGTTCATGAAAAGGAAACTGCATCTTTGGTGGGAATGGAGACATTCTCTGGAGGTCAGTCTCATTTAATCTGCAGAATTTTGTGGCAGGAAGCTTTTATTAAAAACTTAATGATTTGAAGATAGAATAGGTCATCAGATCATTGTTTTTCATAACGCCTATGTAATCACAATGTTTTGTTAATAGTATACAGAATTTTAAGACAAACAGCACTGATCATTACAAAAAGAAAAGAGTTGAAGTTAATATTATCTACAAACCAGTCAGTGACTCATAAGAATAGTTAGTTTGCCCTCAGAACTGTTTACGCCTGTCAGTTGAAAATTAGCTAAGATATGCTCATGTCTCAAAACTCCAACAACAACAGTAATGCGAGCCGACACAACTTAATGTAAACCACCACCGAGGCTGCAAGTGGTGGAACAACTTGTCATCATTATGAAACAGAAACTATCCATACTTCTCACACCTTGGTCTATGATTATGGCTCAATTGTACCAGTAAATAGGGGAATACTTATTATAATGTTAACCCATATGACAGGAAAAGAACTTCTATATTATATACTCGCAACCATCTCAACAGAAATATTTGAAGTATTCATTTTCTACATTACCATCTTCAGTTATTTCTAGCAACTAATTAAGATAAGTAACTTCAGAGCATCACCAGAACTATACTATTTGGAGCAAAACGCAACTCAGTGTTTTCAAAAGATACGCACAATACATAACAGATGAACACACCTCTCCCTAATGCAACACATTTAAATTTGTGCTGGAAAATTCTGTTAGCAACAAGAGGATACTAACAAACTGAAATCTATGTGGCTTACACTGAAAACTAAAATATACACTTTTACAATAAACGTTTCATGTCAGTGACATTCTATTGACAATCAAATACATACTACATTTTGACTACGCTTTAAGAACATCCATATTTAACTAATTTTAACTGAAAATGGAAAAGCAAAATATTCAAGAAAATAACTTTCAAACAACTACAGATTGCTGTTCCTAAACTGCTTAACTCTGTGTAACATAAACAGTAATCATCACAGACAAAAAGAGTTGACAGAAATCACTGTACAATACATACCTCTAAATCAATGAGATTTTCCTGTGCCTGTAGTACTTTTCATACAAAAGTAAATTTGTGCAGTATTTACAGCAAAAAGAGCTTTTGTCTCTTCAGCTTAACCTACCGATTTATCACAGTGAAGCACTAGTAAACAACGTTTTACTTTCTGTAAATGAATTTGCTCATATTTTTTCAGACGAACAAACACTACTTACTTAAAGGTATCGAGAACATCACGTGTTAATCTCATTCAGTCTAACGAGCAAAATGTGTTAATTCGCAAGTTTTTATCAAGCAAAGTAAACAGCAGGCGAGTGAAAGGAGGGTCCTCAAGTTGTTGTGGGACATTAAGCGGTTATTTACGAGTTGGCGATACCGCTGCCTCGCGACTGTTAATGTGTCGTCATCGTGACGTCACGTTCACGTACAGTCAATTTTTGTGGCTATTGTGCCCTCGCTACGCTCGGTCACAATAATTTAAAGCTGTACAATATCAACATAAAACTGATATCCCGAAGGTGCATCAGATGCAGGCGGGCCGCTGATAAGCGGCCGCAGATGTCCGATAACACAACCAGATGTTCAATGTTTGAGGTGAAGCTCGCATTTCATCATAGAAATATTAGAAAATATAGTTGAACATCTGGTTGTGTTATCGGACATCTGCGGCCGCTTACCAGTGGCCGCCTGCATCTGATGCACCTTCGGGATATCAGTTTATGTTGATATTGTACAGCTTTAAATTATTGTGACCGAGCGTAGCGAGGGCACAATAGCCACAAAAAATGACTGTACGTGAACGTGACGTCACGATGACGACACGTTAACAGTCGCGAGGCAGCGGTATCGCCAACTCGAAAATAACCCATTTAAGCGTGTACTCTACGACTCCGTAAGCAGCTTTAAGCTATAAACCTACCTCTTCCAAAATATATACAGCACTTATTGGCTCCATATCACCTCCTCCTGTCGTCTCGAGAGAGCAAAACGAAATATAACTCCACAGCAAAATAACTGACGATTCACGAGAACAGCTGATAGGTTCAGCTACAGAGATGCTTAATGTCTTAGAGTAAGAATTTCACTTTTATATCTGCTTCTCCAAACCTAAGATCATTGCTATCTAAATTCTAAATCATTGTTCCCCTTTCCCTCGTTCCATCGATTCATTTAAAATTTACAGAACCGTTAATTTTTTTTTTTTTTTTTTTTTTTTTTTTTTTTGTTATTCATCAAAATGAAGGCCTCGGTAATTCTGAAGATTCACCTTAATCTACGATCTATGTTACTTGAATTCAATTAAATTTAATTGCGATGCTTCGTTGGCGAATTTGCTAGTCATCTAATTAACCCTTATTACTTTATTATTATTACACTCTACAGATTTGAATGATAACCCATTTACTTTTTCGTATATGATTTTCATTTTAAATTCCATCAGTTATCTTGGCAGATTATTCATCATTTCCGTTAGTAATTTCTTGTTATCCCCGACACCCTCGCCCACAACAGGAGATTTTCCCACTCCTTTATGCCTGAAACAGGGAGCCAGCACGCGTCCACGGTCATCTTTACCGTTCCCTTCACTACTCCTAAGTTTTTGACCAATATTCCTCCAGGTCCCTTTACCAATCCTCCTCCTGTCTTCCAAACAAATATCTCACTCTAGCTCCTTCATCATGTCAATTACTGATTGTGTTCTGCGGTAATTTCCACAAATAAATATAGCTGCCTTCCTTTGCAGGTCCTCCAACACCTATATTTGATACCAAAAATGTGGATCCCAAACTACACCACCTTATTCCAGCAATGGTACGTTCAAATTTTGTTATCCTCATTCCCACAGTTTTCTGGTGCTGATTGTCCCAAGAAATGAAGGATTTTGAAACCTTTTCCTGCCACCTGCTCAATGTATGCTACCCAGTTGAATTTACTATCAAATGTTAGGCAAAGATATGTACACCATAATAATCCTTCAACAAGCAATTCTGTCCCCATCTTATAATCATAAACATCCTTATCTTAGTTTTTATCTGTGTACCTAATAAGCTGACTGTTCTTGGCATTTATCTTCATTCCATGCTGACTTATCCAGTTAGATATTCTACTTAGGTAGCCCGGCAGCTGTTCATAGTCTTTTCCCTTTTTGATCCTATTGAATACCAATCTGTCATCTGCAAACAACGTAAATTCCACTATCACCACAATAACTCATTAGAATGATTGATAGAAATGATACCAATACACTACCCTGTGGCACTCCAACTTTCACTCCCCCCCCCCCCCCATTATTTTGAAATGGCATTTCCTATCTTAACTCTACGCTTTTTGCCTTTCTGGATTCTAGTATTCAGCAAGTTACTTTTCATCTACTTCAATGCTTTTTAACTTATTTAAAACAATTATATGGCTCATTATTTCAAATTTGTCGCCCCTAATATTTCAAGGTAAGGTTTAATATGGTATATTTTATCTATACTTACAAATATATTTAATCAGTTTATGAATATTTCCCTCTTCTCGTATTAATTCCAAACAAATGTACAAAAAGTAATAAATCATTACTGAGACGGACCATATTCCCGCTTTTTAGTGTTACCTGAATTTATGCTATCGATTTATTTTATTATTTGAGATCAGTCTCTCAAATTCTGATTTCTTAACATATATCAAAAGCAAAAAATCATAGTCATTGCCATTTCTACATTGCCTGCACGATATTTGCTGTACCTATTCAGATCTCATCGAAAATATCATCCTCATACCGTCCCAGAACCAAATCTAACCGCCCCCCTCTGTTTCCTGCAAGCTGGTGCCCGTAATACGCGTCCAAAACTACCCCTCTACTTTTAGTTAATTAAACCAACAGAATTTTTTAACCCAATTCGCTCACTTCTATTTATCAATATCCCCCGGAAATTTGGTTTATTATTGACTAATATGAGAAGATATTAACAAGCATATTTTCTGCCTTATCACAGACACCATTATTTCTGCATTACCAAATAAGAAGACTTATTTTGGTTTTAATCTCCATTCTACATCCACGTATCCCATCTTAGATTCATCTGTATATCCTCGCAGTCTTTTTTTTTTTTTTATTGAATCCTGTTACAATGACGGGCAACCTGTCTCCTAACTGTAGACCACACGCAACTTTGATGACGGTAATCATCAGTTATGGTCTCAACATAATCTATTCTTTCTTTCCTGTTTTCATTTTGTATCCTAATTCTTTGCTTCATTTGACTTCAGAATTTCCTCGCTTAAACTTTTTCATTCACCCAAACAAATTTTGATTTAAATTAACGCCAATTAATTGCCTGCTTCTAATGTCTCAGAGAGATATATGATGCTAGTCCATAATCTTGGCCTTCCTTATCTATTGTATTGGAAATACCTAGCACGTGACCATGGAGCAAAGAAAAGAGAGGAGACCACGTAAGGGACCTTCTCCATGCAACGACGTGACGCCGAGAGGAGAGCGGTGGAGTGGGGAGGTCGCCATATTAGCAGGGTCAAGAAACAAGGAATGTATACAGAACGGAAGAATTTCTTTGTTTTTAATCATCGCATTACTAAAAATGAAGTCTTATGAGGTCACATTTATAAATACCCTAATTGATATAATCTACAAACAACTGCCAAATAATTTTTGATAGGAATTTTGTATGCAGAAATAAAACTTCTTTTTTTCTGCCTACTGCCTCAAAAAAAAAAAAAAAAAAAAAAAAAAAAAAAAAACAGAAGAGGGTCATATTGCTATTTTGAAATCATTCAATAAATCCCTATTACTCTTAAGGACTGACAAAATAATTTCACATTCTAGACATTTAATTCTAAATGCATCTTCTTATGGCAACTTACTTGAGTGAACGGTTTACCTTCTGTCCTCGCATTCAGGGGATGTGGGTTCGACTCACCATGCAGCCACCTAGATATGGGTTTTTGACAGTTGCCGAAAATCACTCCAGGTGAATGACTGGATGGTTCTGTCAAAAGAGAATGGTCGAATTCCTTCCCGTTCATTGACACGTGCCTTTTCCCTCCTGTAATGACCTCAACGAGATGTAATGCCATAAGAAAAAAGTTTTTCCCAAATCACTCCAGGTGAATGCCGGGATGGTTCCGTCAGTAGGTCATGGCCTGAATTCATTCCCCCCCCCATTATTTTCCCTACTTCTAATGGCCTAGACCCAAGAAAATGGTTGATTGTTGAATGCTTGAATGTTAATATCTTGACCCAACATTTTATAACAATCGCAACTAGGAAAAGCACATTGGGAATATGGTAGGAAAATTTTACAAAAGGGTGATAAGAGGATATTACAGAGAAGTTGCAGGAATTGGATTATGAAACTCTGGTCAGACCATTGCTTGAATATGGTGGTGTAGTTTGGGATCCACATTCTAGGTATCAAACAGAGGATTTGGAGGGCATGCAAAGAGCAGCTGAATTTGTTAGTGCAAATTATTGCAGAAGTCAAGATCCGATATGATAAAAGCACTGTATTGGGAAGAAGGAGGGGAAGAGCATGCTGGGAGTGTTCAAGGCATATATTGGGAGTGGAAGTGTGAAAAGATATTGGTGGAATAATTAGTAGTAGTCTATGGAAGGGAAATGACAACGATATCCACAAGATGACATTCTATTTCAAACATAGGTAGTGGGTGTAGGTGTCAGGGATTTGAATAAATTAGCAAGTGATGAATAGTATACCAAAAATGATACAGGAATTTAAAATTACAATTCGTCAATTGCAGAAGATATGCAGGAGCATTAAACTCTCAAAATATATAAGATAATTAAAAACTAATAAGAGGTATTAGATTAGTAGCGTTCGAAAACCGTCGCCGAGGAAGTAGCTTATTGTGCTGTTATATCTTATCTGTAGTTGTTGGATTTGATTAGTGTAAGCTCTGAGTGTCACGTGCCGAGTGAAGTGAGTGACGTAGCTATTTTGTGTTATATTTATTGTATTGGTGTGGCGGATTAATTAAGTTATCTTGAAGTGTTACATTGTAGACAGTACTAGTTAAGTAGCGTTGGAAAACAGTTCCGTAACCATTATGATAGTGTAATCTCTGAGTGTTTACATTCTGTAGACAGTACTAGTTAGTAGCGTTTGAACAGTCACCGAGTGAAGTAGCTTATTTTGTTGTTATATTTTATCTGTGGTGGTGTGGGGATTTGATTAGTGTAATCTCTGAGTGTTTACATTTGTCGACAGTGTTTAGCATTCGGTGAGGACAGTAGCGTATTTTTTGTTTTATATTTGATCTTTAGTGGTGTATCGATTAGAGTTAGTGCAATCTCTGAGTGTTTATATTTTGTACAAAGTTCAGGTCATTTCGATTTTCGATCTTTTTTTCTTTTTCGCGTTTTTCAAAAGCAGAATGGCTAGGGACTGTGATTGCTGTGTACAGACGCGAGCCGAGGTGGCTGATCTCCGCGCACAGCTTGCAGCTGTGGTAGCGAAAGTTACACAGCTGGAAGCTGCCGTTAAAGGTTGCAGCAGATGTAATATTGGGGATACGATGTAGCAGTGCCTATAACAGATTCTCCCATATCGACCGTCGTACCTGCAACCCAGGCTGAAGAGTTGGAGGCTGTGCCTCGGTCGCCTGTTGGTGACTGGCGTATGGCCTCTAGACTTAGAAGTCGCACACGGGGCAGTCGAGCTGGCTTAAAGGCCAAGACGCTGAACTTGTTCGACTGTCCAAACCGGTATGATGTATTGTCGGAGGCTGACACAGTCCCACAATTGTCATCCTGCGAGTTGACGGCCCCCAGCGCGCCAGGTCGAGCAATCACAGAAGGGGATTTTGGTAGTTGGGAGCTCTAATGTTAGGCGGTTATTAGAGCCCCTTAGGGAAATGGCGAATTCCTCGGGGAAGAAATCCAATGTCCATTCAGTGTGTATTCCGGGTGGCCTGATCCGAGATGTGGAACAGGCCATCCCGGATGCCATAGAAGGCACGGGGTGTAGCCAACTACAGATTGTGGCTCATGTCGGCACCAATGATGCTTGTGGCCTGGGTCGGAGGTTATCCTCTCTTTCTTCGGCGGCTGGCTGAAAGGGTGAACTCTGTGGCCAGTGGCCGCAAGATATCGGCAGAGCTAACCATCTGTAGCATTGTAGACAGAGTTGATTGTGGACCCTCTGGTTCAGAGCCGTATTGAGGGGCTGAACCAGAGACTACGACGTTTCTGTGATGATATTGGCTGCAGATTCCTCGATCTTCGCCATAGGGTCGATGTAGGGTTCCCCTTAATAGGTCAGGTGTGCACTACACACGTGAATCGGCTACACGAGTGCCAGGGGCCGTGTGGAATACACTGGGTGGTTTTTTAGTCTGAGGGAGGAAGACCGAAACATGAAATACAGTAACGGGTAACCCCAATAATATGTAACACCGGAATGTAGGAGGAGCGTTAAAAGAATCTCGACAGTTAAAAGTTCTCGTAATTAACTGTAAAAGCGTCATAACAAACAACCGGAACTAGATAGCAATTATTTGTAGCAAAGTGGATATCGTAATCGGTACAGAAAGTGGCTAAACTGGAAAAAGTTCCGCCGAAATTTTTAAAGATAGCATGAATGTTTTTCGTAAAGACAGATTACATTCTCATGGAGGTGGGGTATTTATAGCTGTGAGTAAATCTCTCCCATGTAATGAAATAGAAGTCGATACGATCTGTGAAATCATATGGATTAAACTCAAAGTTGCTGGGTCAAAACTCATCATAGGCGCCTTCTACCGTCCACCCGATTCCGACATAGCTATCGCCGAGGAGTTAAGAAATAATGTAAACAGTATAGCTAGCCGTTTTCAGGATCATGCTATGATTCTAGGAGGCGACTTCAATCTGCCTTATATTGACTGGCGTAATTACGTTCACATTACAGGTAGCAGGGATAAGGCAGCTTCTGAAGTAATTCTCGAATTGTTGTCAATAATCATCTCGAGCAGCTAGTTAATGAACCTACGCGGTGTCATAACGGTAGCGAAATATTTTAGATCTGCTGGTTACCAACAGGCCAGAATTATTCACCGAAATTTCAACGACCACAGGTATAAGCGATCACAAAGCGGTAATTGCAACTATCAGACTAATGACCAAGCGAAAAAGGAGAAAAGGCGGATTGTATACAAATTCAGTAAGGCCTCTAAGGAGTGTTTTAGAACCTACCTGAGGAATAATTACCATAACTTCAAGTCAAAAAAGACACCGTTGAAGAGATGTGGCATCGATTTATACGAATAGTCAGGGAAGGTATGGATATACATATACCGAAGCGGATAATAAATGGGGAGGATGATCCACCGTGGTACACATGCGAAGTCAAAAGATTACTCAAAAAACAAAGGAGGATACACGCACGCTCAAGAAGGAAGGGGTGTCGCAGCGATTTAGAAACCTTGGCTGAGTTAAGAGGACATATTAACCCTTTGACTGCTGCCGGCGGATCGTGTACCTGCCGCGCTGTGGCCTGCTACCTGCGCTAAGTGATTATCGCTGGGGACGGAGCCGTCCGAGCGGCTCCACCCGCGCTGTGCTGAATGTTTCTGGCGAAGCACTGTGACCTCTCACGACTGATACAGAATAAATGCTCTCACTACATAGTTTCTCTGCAAATAAATTAAGAATGTAATGCGTGAGGCCTTCAACGATTTTCATTCCAACTCTCTCTCTAAGAGTCTCACAGAAAACCAAAGAAATTTTGGTCCGTATCGTTCGACAAAGGTCAATTGTACCAATAGCAATATTCCAGCACTAATTCGGTGAAGGTTCAGAGGTTAATGAAAGCCGCGATAAGCTAACTGTACTAAATACTATATTCAAAAATTCATTTACTGATGAAAATAAGGGATAATGATTCCCGTTTTCCCACGCCGTGTCGAGTTGGTGATGGAATCATTACGAATAGATACTGCAGGGTACCATAAAGCAATTAGAGCTCCTGAAGTGGGGGAAAGCACCGGGCCCAGATGGAATTACAGGAAGAGTATTTTCAGAGATGCTGACGGAAAATCGGGCCATTTCTGTCTGATATAATTCAGTAAATCATTAGAAGAGCGAAAAGTACCTTCAGACTTGGAAAATGGCGCAAGTAACTCCGATTTTCAAGAAAGGTGATCGAAGTGATTCCTGGAAAACTATCGTCCATACCTATAACATCTGTTTGAAGTAGAGTTATACAGCATATTATATGTTCGAAACATTATGAAATTTCTAGACGTTAATATTTTGCTTACAACAAATCAACACGGATTTTGGAAGAAAGGATCATGTGAAACACAGCTGGCCCTAATTACACATGACGTTAATGAAAGTTATTGATGCAGGTTCACAAGTAGATGCCATTTTTTTTAGATTTTTAGAAAGCCTTTGACTCTGTGCCACACAACCGCCTTTTAGCGAAGCTACGAGCATACGGTATATCAGGATCAGCTCTGTGAATGGATCAAGGATTTTCTAAGTGGTCGGTCAGCAGTATGTCGTCATTGAAGGAGAAAGTTCTTCTAATCTAGATGTTACATCGTGGGTACTTCAAGGAAGTGTAATAGGACCACTTCTTTTCTTAATTTTATATAAACGATCTCGGAGACAAAGTGAAAAGTCCTTTTTAGATTGTTTGCTGAATGATGCGGTTATTTATAGGGAAGTAAGGAATTTGGCCGATTACTTAGAACTTCAGCGTGGTCTGGATATTATTTTGGCATGTGCGCTGAGTGGCAACTTACGCTAAATTGTAAAAAGTGCAAGACAATGAGCATAACTAACTAAAATAATCCAATTGTTCAGAAATACGAGTTAAACAATTCAGTTATTGATATGGTTGATTCTATGAAATGTTTGGGAGTAACAGTACAAAGGAACATGAAATGGGACTTACACATTAATTCGTTAGTAGGTAGAGCTAATTCTAGGCTGCGATTCATAGGTCGAATATTGAAAAATTGTAATGAACAAACAAAGGAGATAGCGTACAAATCTCTTGTGCGTCCACATTTGGACTATTGTTGCGCCATTTGGGATCCGTTTCGTAACGGGTTGATCGAAAGTATAGAGAAAGTACAGAGAAGAGCCGCTCGATTCGTGACCGCTTGCTACAGTCCTTATGAAAGCGTCACAGAACTGATTAGTATACTAGGCTGGGAGGCTATGGTAGATAGACGACGCACGTTTCTTTTAAACTTATTGGTAAACATGGGTACTCCCACTTTCACTCACGAGTGTAGTGAAATACTTCATCCACCAAACTATTAGAGCCGGAATGACAGGAAAGATAAGATTAGAGAAATAAGGTGCCGCACTGATTCTTGTATGAATTCTTTTTTCCCTCGTACCATTAGGGACTGGAATACACAACAAAGAGATTAGCTTTGGTGCTGAGCACTCTTTGCCACCCAAAATTTTGTGAATTGCAGAGTATATATGTAGATGTAGATGTAACTATTTTCAATATTGACATCTCATTTTCTACCCCAACTCTTTGCTTCTTACCTTTTAAGAATTCCTCCACCCGGCAAATAACTTTTCCATGTACTTCGATTCTTAAAATTAGAAGTAACTAAAGAAAGTAATCCATAAACAAGTTGGTAAAGACTCTACGTTAGACTATAGGTTCCCAGAGCACCGTTGTATAAATAGATCGAATTAAACAACGACAAAAGCGCACTGCGCTGTGAATTTAATTCTTGTCAGCACACTATACGAGTAACCGCTAACATTATCGATTATCAGAATGACGCCTATTCTTACTCATGCCTGATTCACATTGTATTGAAGCAAACATGATTAAAGTAATCATGTCAAACTTCAATTTCTCTTATTCACCTTGTTTGACTAATTATTATTGCTATACTGTCATACAAAATTAATGTACTTAAGTTTTGGCTCTGCTTTCTTTTTTCTCTTTTCTATTTCATGATTTTCCTCTACATCTTAAGTCTTGTATGGCGTGTTTTGAATTTGACCACGTAAGTTTCAGTACTATCACCAATCAGTTTCCACGCTTGAATACGCATCACTCAAACGGCCCCTGCCATCTTGTTATTCTAAAATGGCGACTTTAGCCTATGACAGCCAGTAGGGTTGCTCGGAAGCATTAAATGGAGCCTTCAGTTTGCATGCCAGACTGCGATGTGCACTTCAACGTACTGTTGGCAGAGTCGTCTACCAGACAGCCACACAACAATTTTTTTTTCTTACTGCTTTAGGCCTCAACGGCTAAGGTCTTTAGAGGCGTGATGGGACTGGGGACAAGGAACGGGAAGTAATTCGGCCATGGCCTTTTGAAGGAAGCATCCCGGCATTCGCCTGGAGTGATTTGGGGAAACCATGGAAAACTCAAATCTGGATGCTCGGGACGGGGATTCGAACCCGCGTCCTCCCGAATGCGATACCAGAACGTTAACCGTCCATCCATAACACTCGGTGACACATCAATTAACGGAACGGTGTTGCACACGCAGAGCCCCCGTCGGGCAACAGGCGAACCACAAGGGAAGCACAAAAGGCGACCTCCAGGTGCTGGGGGTCACGGATGTTTGGTGAGTGAAACCAGCTTCAAGATTCAAACTTTGGACGGGCGCAGTTTTCACTAAAGTCCATATAAAAGTAACTTCGCCAACATCGTGCAGTCGATGCACTGGCGTAACAGAAAGAGCGAAGGGTCGGCAAATAGAAAATTGGGGCTCAATTCCCACTACAAAACTTTTCTTTCCCATAAGTTTGTAAAAACAATCATTAAAGCGTTATGTTTAGTACAAATATCTATGCATCTTTCGATAAATTTTTGGGATGGAATTTTTCTTCTTACTTCAGATACACAGGCAAGTTTCTTCAAAGAAAATGGAAAGCTAATATATTTCCTAAATTTGAGATTATCCAAGTTTTTTCGTAGTTTTCTGTGTAAGCACTTAAATTTCTCGTGAAGTATAAAACAGTACCACTGTCAGACACATGTGAAGATAACGACAAACTACGGACAGATATTGATATAAAGAACTGCAGCATCACCTTAAATAACAGGTTTTGCACTCCTTTTGCAGAGTCGTGCCAAGGGTTTAAGCCAGAGACTTTGCTTCTGTTATAATCTGGGCTGTAGATTCCCCAATCTTTGCTATAAGGTTAGCACATGCAGGGCTTCCTTGAATGGGTCAGCGATGGCAGTACCCACACTGACAAAGGTAAAGGCTTGTGTGTCATATTGACCCAAATGCAGGGATTTTATTGGTTGCACATTCTGCCCGTATCGCAGTCGCCTTAGCCTAACCCGATAACCTTATTGAGTATAGGAGACCTATAGTTTAAGATGGAATCCAAACCATCCAAGTGTTCTTGCATATTTCACATTACACAGCGAGCTGAAAATTGGCCTTTCGAAATCTCCACCGAGATAGGAATTCGAACCGAGGATATTTCGATTTCCTATACACCTTAACCAATGAGCCAGCAGACCACTGCTATGCAGGTGACGAGGCCGTGTGGAAGGTCAACCATCAGTGTGGCTCAGTGAGCTGAATCGCCGACCACTGCATTGGGGGAGGTACAACGGGACCCGTCCAGAGCCCACGTGTACCGGCCGTCCTGACGGCAGCTCTTAGGCTGTTTCCCGTAATCAACCGGACAAATGCTGGGATGGACACCCATTACCGCCTCATAAATTACACATTTCACAAAAAAAGAATCAATTCTCTTACACAGAACATGGTGAAACGTTTCACAGACAGAGGCAAAACTTTACTCCCTACACCAGTATAGCGCTCAAGGCAGAGGCAGGAGACGTGGGCCCTTAAAACTCTACCAAAGCAAAATAGTAAAAAATTCTGAAGCTGAGGTGTTAGTATATCACATAGGGGACATGTGAACCAGAGGTAAATTACTCACCGCGTGCAAATCACTACTGGAGAGAATCTCAACAAATTGAATTTCTTCTAATTAACTGCACAAGTATTTGTTTTAAACAGCCACATTTTTAAAGCGATACAACGATTACAATAATAAATGTACCAGTGTAACCAGTGTATGTATCCTAAAAAAGTTTGGTGATATACTGAATGATTTTCAAAGAATAGTTTATTGGGATGAAGAGATGAAGGATTGCTTAAAAAGTCTATAGACTGATTATACAAAAACTAGATAGCTTGTTTTGAGGATGCTGTATCTATAAATACAAGTAAAAATTTCCTGTGTAACAAAGTAGATATATATTAGCATTGCGAAATTACTTGAAATAAATATATAGTTTCTAATAAAAGGGTTGTGTTACCTCCTACCTTTCACCCAATGCCAACATAACCATCATCGAGTCGCTGTCAAATAATGCAAATTCAGAACCTGTAGCAGTTGAGAACAAGAGGCCCTTGGGTTGCTTTAGGTATTAAAATGTAGTATATCAAATATAAAAGCACATTTATAAAACTGCATTTCTTGTTTAATGTCAACATATATGGAGATAACACTAGTCAAATCAGTATTTCTAAGTTAATCATTTCCTATAATAATTAAAGCCAGATCGTTTAGAAGTGTAGACGCGATCCCTCCTCCCTCCCCCCCCCCCCCAAAGCAACGGCGCCCGTAGCAAGTGCTAACTCTGGCTTATGGCAATGGGTCTTATCCAGTACTGTATAAATGATATAATCAGACGATTTTTTGTTCATGCAGTATTATTAGGACTTATCCACTAGATTAAATTTGTCATTTGAAATAATGACGGGGATTAAATTTACTGCTAATCTTTTTACCTCTGTTCTCAATTATCACAGTTAAATTTCAATATTCCTTTATCTCCTCCACACTTACTTTGTTTTGAATCTTTATTCGTCAATGAAAATCAGAATTGTCATAGAAGACTACAGAACAATTTTTGACTATTGGACATTACTGCAATGTAATGATAATAATGAAAATTTAAATTTGCCTCCAAACACGTAAACAGCTGTTTACATATCTCAATCAATTCCCAGAGGTCAATAAAGTTTATACTCTAGGAATGGAGACTTATACAAAGCTATTTATTTTTATGGGTATTTTTTTTTCACACCACACGTTGTCTTAAGGATACAAAATGCAGGTAAGGTCCTACAAGTGAAATATCTTCATCCTGTCCGCGTAGTTGATGGATCACATAGCAGATAAAGAAATGTTTCCTTGGTTCACAGTATGAGTTACTTGTGTAAATGATGTACGTACATCTAAAGGTTAAGTAGTACAGGGCATATACTGGTGATGAGGCATGGAAAGATATTGCAATAGGTATGAAAAGTAGTGCATGGAAGGGAAAAGACGACCATGACCACAAGCTGGCACTCGATTTCAGGCACAAGGGTGTGGGAAGATTCTCTTTTTTAGGTAAGGGTGTCAGGGATTGGAATGAGTTACAAAGAGAAATGATGAATAATTTACCGAAAACTTTGAAGGAATTTAAAGATAAATTTTGTAGAGGGCAAATGTAGGTGGGTGCAGGATAGGGGGAAGATGGGTGTATAGGGATATTGCCACCGGAGCCTGTGCTCCATTGCAATTAATTAAATTAAATTAAATTAAGTATAAACGGAGGATATACAATTTTAATATTGGGTAACCCTTTTGTATAATTGTGTATGTCTCTATGATAAATAAATTGTATTTTGGCAAATACAAACGTTATTTTGATAAGAAATGCTTAAGGTTTGTTTTGTGTGTGACCCAAAAAAGGAAAATGTTGCGAGTATTTCAGCAAGAAAAGTCGTCTATTGAAATCAAACCATTGCGAAAGTAAATCCATCACACTGATAATTATGCCCACGAAAGACTGCAGTAATGAGAAGAACATAAAACAGATTCAGATGTAAAGTGAGATCATGCTGATAACTGTTAATAGAATGTTTTTGCAATTGTTCATATTTTAACCGAGAAGTACGATTTGTTATCAAAGCAATTATATGTCGCTGCACGATTGATTAAATTTTGTCTTCAACTGTTTGTAGAAGGAGAAGGAAGTAATTTTTTTTTTATTTCTGACATATAATGGCATTCATAAAAACAATTTAAATTACTATATTTGAGTGGAGGCTTTCTTTGCGTTGTATTCTTGACAATGGCGGCATAGCATATGACCGACGAAACGTCGTGCAAAACAAACGTTCTCACTCTGCTAGTTTCCTGAGAACATTTCATCAAACTTAAATTCACTAATAAAAAGTAAATTCCCTTGTCTTTTACTCTAACAAATAGTTGCGGCTAGTTTTTCTGTTACAGACTGCACTTCAACCTAACCGAAATAATTGGTATTTCTATTTGTATTTATTGATCCCTTAAAATCATATATTGTACAAAGTACAGAAGATATGGGATCAAGCCGAAAGTAGTCTGTATGCACACAGACACACAGGCACACACATTACACACATGCGCACACATACACTCACAACACACATTCTCTCACACTTTATCCTTTCTGTGATTAACTATAAGATAACATAAGTGTACAAATTTGATAAGGCAAAACATTTATTATTACAAATAAACAATTAGCACCTGATTTATATCATTTCCCTCGTTATATTTATGAAATCACTGTGACTTAAAACTAACTTTTGGTTTACAAATATTCATCAATACTGTAGAAGCAGTGGTCGAGCAAATCGTGATGTGAGCAGGGGCGTAGCTACTATGGGGCTAGGCGGTGCAGTGCACCGGGGCCCTCCCGCTCAGGGGGCCCCCAAGCATACCTCAAGGGGCCCCTAACCGCACCTCTAGGGGCCATCAAGCGCAGTTTAGAGGGCCCACGAGCCTTCACGGCAAACTGGCGACCTTTTTTTTTTAGCTCTACCTTCGTCCAAGGGGCCCCTTACAATACAGGAGCCCCTCACTAAGGGCCCTCGCGGCTCAGGGGGGGGCCCCAACCACTGCTCAGGGGCCCCTAAAGAACAATTCAAGGGCCCCCATCCTCAGTTCAGGGGGCCTCTACCAGCAAAGCAAAAAAAAGGTCGCCCATCCGGCCTGAGGGCCCAAAATAAATTTTTTGCACCGGGGCCCTTGTTGACCTAGCTACGCCACTGGATGTGAGTTCAGTATTTTGTCTTACAGACTTGATCCTTTGTGATAGTTTATTAAACAATCTGATTCCCATATGAAGTGGTCCTTTCTGACAGCAGGTAGTATTTGTTGGTGGTCTATGAAAGTCTAGTATCTGTCGTAGTATTATAATTTGTGAATATCATTGTTTGTTTGAAGCGTATACTGTAAGGTGACAAGTTCCCTTTCATATTTTTGTGAATAATTTTTGTTAAATAATTAATTAGATATCAGTCTTGCTTGTGTTGTGTAGACAAATGTGTTAAATTGGTATGAAAGAAAGATAAAGGTAAGGGTGTAGTAAAGTGCCAGAATATCTATGGACAATGGTCATCTATGATAATGTATATCTTTGGACAGCGGAAAAGAAGGGAAGGGAATATGGCGAGTTTTGGACGAGAATATAATATCTAGCTGGCACGTAGTTGAATTAAAAACGGAATGTAAAGAAGTGTATTTTGTACCAAGTGATTATAAATAAAAAATAAGTGCTTTGAGAGTTTTTCTTAAGAGAATCCATTGTCTATATATATATATATTATTTATTTGTTTCTGAACTGTGAGTTGAAATAATCTGCCGGCTTCTGCAGCTAATATTATGGCTTGAAGACGGGCAGATTATACATATCAAGAGGAGCTAAGGTAAATTACCTAAATTAAGGAAGAGGGGATCTTACAATACCCATAAGCTTATTTTTTTTTTGATGAATTTTATAGTTTCAAGAATATATAAACAGGGCTGTGGTAGAATTTGCAACTTTTTAAATAAAAGTTTACATGAGGTTCTACTTCATATCTCTTCAATAACTCTGATAATTGTTTCTGCATTTTGAAGTATTTGATACGTGTTGGGGAGTTTCTCCAGAATATGGTAATATTGCCGCTACAAAATGAAAAGCTTTAATCACATGCGCATCAATACTTTCACTATATTGCAAGTTAGTGATGGCGAGTATCACCATATAAACCTGAACCGTATCACGCTGAGCTAAATCCTCACAAATTAAATAAAATAAAAGGAGGCCATGTTGGCGATCGGTTGGATCGTAAACTCAAGCTATACAAACGAAATATAGAAACGTTGCAGTGATAAAATTTATAACTACCAGTATGTTGTTAACGCTTCACAATATGGCTCTTCCATTTGGCGCCATTCAATCCCCGTTGTCGGCATTCCTTCTTCTATGAGGGAAAGCTGTAACCGATTATCTAGGGTGCCAGATGTTTGGTACTGTTGGTTGATGTTCTCCTTCGATAGGCAGCATACACGTGTCCGATTGTAGGTTGTTACCATGAAGTATATTTAACGCTCCATGGTATGGTCCCTGTGGGATATCAAATGGAATAGTTTTCGCGGTTCCTTCCTAAGTGCGACAGTCTCTGTAAGTGTTGCTGTGTGTGACTGTGATGATGTGTGTGATCAATGTTAGAGAGTTGTTTGTGTCATGGATGAGAGATGAAAAAAAAATTTCCTCCAATATTCGGGCATACTTGAAATTAATATAAAAATGTCACGTGTTTGATTTAATATTCCCGCCAGTCTTAAAAATGGCCATATATTCGACGCCGCAGTAGTCTGGCAACATTGGAGTCAACTGGCAGCAGCAGAGCACCGATGTGACGAACATGAGTTCCGGGGATACACAAGCTTGCTAACACTGTCTCCCTCCCACCCTGCCTTATCACAAACTCAGATCATTATCTAGCCTAAGATACAGTCAACTGTTACCAGTGAACTTGAATTCAAAGTGATTTGTGTTATCAGGTAACGGTACAATTTCTTGTTAGTGCTAGTTTACCAATGGAAGGAAATAAAAGATATTCATATGATGCTGGCTATAAATTGAAAGTAATAGTATATGCAGAAGAGCATGGCAACACAGCAGCTGAGCGGCATTTCAGCCCTCCACCAACAGAACAACCATTCGCAATTGGCAGGCTAGTAAAGAAGAACTGAAGAAAATGAGAAAGATTAAAAGTGCAAGTGGAGGACTGAATGCAAAATGGCCTAAATTAGATGACGTATTGAAATGGATTCAATTACACCGTTTAAATGGCATTGGTATTAATAAAAAAAATGATTCAAATACAATTTAGATTTTTCAGGAATTCTAAAGTTAAGATCGGTTTAAGATTTTTTTTTTTGTATGGCTTTGCAATCTATTAATAAAAATTGTAAAAATATTTTTATTTTAGAAATTGCTTCAAAATGAAGGTGCGTCTTATAGTTCATAGCGTCTTAAAGTTCGTAAAATACATTAAGACCTCCAAGCTTAATGGCCCCATCCGACGGACGAATCAGCATCAACAGTTGTTTTTACCTTCACTCCATACGCAATGTAGAGAGGTTTGAGCCAGGACTTTGGTGCACAAACTAATGGTTAGGAATTGTGCACTACCACCTCTTCTTTCCGGCCTTTCACAAGAAGCGCTGGAGCCAGCTAACCCCATCTCAGGTGCCAGACACCATCACGTTGCTGCAGTCACCTAAGACAAGGGGGGTAACTGGACATATTGATAAGCTTGTGCGTTTGCGTTTATTTCAGTAGCTCTATCACAGACTGCATCGTCAGTCTCTGAGCGCCCTTACTGCCAGTTTCTTATAAATTAATAAGACTGTTGCAATACTTACGGTATTCTGTCGTATGGTATAACTAACCCCTTACTTCTTCATAGTAAATTATGTTTTCCTCTTCTCTTTCTGCAACAGGTATTTTACCTTATATAAAAGTTCAAATCATTCATTTGAAATACATTTTTATTCGTCGTAGCCTAGACATCATTCCTATTACAGCTTGTCCTACTTACTTGCACCAGGTCCCCTAACAATTCAACTAGATTGATGCAAGTACGGTTTTTTATATAAAAATAAATAAATTAAAGGTCCTATGTTTTGGGTATTGTGATGATTTAAGTATCACCCAATTATTAACCAGTAATATAATAGTACATCATCTCACTTAAGAGCAGAGTGTGTTTGGTCAGGATGACGCGTAACTTATCATTTCCAATGGAGCTTTCCGCATCATGTCCTCTGATATAATATAATCTCGGTCAGCTTATCGCCTGCTTCCGTTTCCTGGCGATCGTCTTCCGTGAGTTGAGCCCCGAGCCACAGCGAGTCGTCTAACGTGATCCACGGTTGTAAGAATCGCGACTTGGAGTGTGTATAATGTGCTTTCTAGTTACCTATGCTTTAATTTAGTATATATACAAATAATAACCTAGAAGAGAAAAATATCGAAGGAATACATATAACACAGGAGAGTTGAAGATGTTAGGTTAGTACACATCGCTCTTTACCGACATTGTAGCAGTAATTTCAAGGACGAAACAAATGATAAAATTAAGGTAGATTCTCACTACTACATATCAAGTAAAATGAGATAAAAAATACAATACAATAAATGTAAATACATGGCATATCGTACAAATATAATATATGTAAATAAATAGAAACGTGAGATAGTAAGAAAAGAAGATTAAATAAATTTAATTATTTATGAGAGTGGTTACCAAAAAATTGATTTAATAGTAGAAACAGCAAAGAAAGATCGACTAAGACAGAACTGACTAGTAAACTCAACAAGATCTCATTACATAAAAACAATATTGCTTCAGGCAGTGCTCAGACTATAGGAAGCAACAATTAATTCGCAGGCACTGCGTTCGATCAGAATGCCTGGCATCCGATAAAGGAGGGCAACGGGGATTACTGAAGAAGAAACAAAGGTAAAAACATCGAAAATTTTAAGTCAGCAGAAGATCAAAGACAAGGTTTAAATAAAGAGCAAAAACGAAAATTAATAGTAAAAACGTATAACAAATTACGGATATAAGAAAGAAAACAGCTATATAATAGCCACATATTTCTAATTAATAGAAAATAACGCCATATCATAGCTAAAGAGAAGAGATCTGGGAGGCATTTTTAACAGAAAAAAACTACATGTTCAATAATTGATGTTGTATAATTTCGGATCTTTCAACCAAAAGCATAAATTTAATTTAATTTAATTGCAATGGAGCACACGCTCCTGTGGAAATTTCCCTTCTATCTATCCTCCACCAACCTACATTTGCCCTCTATAAATTTCAACTTTAAATTCTTTCAACATATTCGGTAAATTATTCATCATTTCCCTCGGTAACTCATTCCAATTCCTGACACCTTACCTAAACAACAGAATCTTCCCACATCCTTGAGCCTGAAATCGGGTGCCAGCTTGTGGTACAGATGTAATGATACCAGAATAGGCATGACAGGAAAAAAATTGATTTTTCTTAATTTTAATTAAAGATTCTCAAAGAAAAATGGTGAGGAGAACTGCAAAATATTTACCATATTAGCATAAAATTAATTTAATAGCGATAAAACGCTTGCTCCAGTGATAATTTCCCTTTACACCCAGTTCCCATTTTTCTTTTCGCAACTATTCCCCTCTATTAATTTCAACTTTAAATTCTTTTTGAGTTTTTTGGTAAATTATTCACCATTTCTATTAGTAATTTATTCCAATCAATGACCCCCTAACCTACGGATGAAAATCCTTCCATATCCCTATGCTTGAAGTCGAGTGCCAATTTGTGGTCATGGTCACCTGTCCCCTTCCATGCACCTTCTCCTAACTCTTCCACCAATATCTCTCAATGCCTCATCCTTGATATTGGCCTTGAACGCTTCCATGACCCCCTTCATCCCCCTCCTGTCTTCCAATGAAACCCAGTCCAGCTCCTTTACCATGTCAGCTACCAATTGGGTTCTGCGGTAATTTCCAGTCTTTCTTTGCGCCCCCTCTAGTTTCTGTATTCGATACCATAAAAGTGAGTCCCATAGTACACTACCACATTCAACCAATGGTATGACCAACGTTTTGTAACCCAATTACATTACTTCTGTGGTACATCACTTCATCACTCTCTCTCTAACAAGTGAAGGATTTCGAAAAGTCTTCCTACTACGTGACCAATGTGTCCTACCCAGTTGAGTTAGTTATTTTATGTTGGTTTGGTTAAAACGTTTAGTATTTGGTAGTTCATTTTCAACTGTGTCTTTTGATCTAATCTAGTAGTGCCTTTAAAAAAATACGTCGCTTCGAATCTACACATTTTCTTTTATTGTTTTCTGTTTACCCCGATACCGCCATATAATGCCCACGTGCCACCGGATCCCCTCTCCCACTCCCCACCCTGCCCGAATTCAAACTGGGTTTGCAATACTCGACGTACTTAGCCTACAAGAGGAATGTCAGCGTTAAAACCTGACTGGAAAACATGAAACTTTGTGTGAACTATATGCTAAGTGTAATTTTGATTGTGAAATGTTTAGTTTAAGAGGCGGTGACAGGGAACAGTCCCAGCATTCACCTAAATAATTGCGGTAAACCATAATCATGAAGGCCAGAGAGCGAGGACCAAGACTCGAGTTTGTTCCCATTGCACTTCCCCGATCCAGTGTGAGGTGCCTTAACGCACTAAGACATACTGGCGGCATTTTGTTAGAGTAACATTATTTTTTAAAAATAGAAATTGTACTTAATCGCCAGTACCAAATATTTAAGAGGAAATCAATCTAAAATTTTAATAAAATTGAGAAATGTAATTTTGTAGAATTACGAGTACATATGGCAAAACTGATGAGATACTGTAGTATAGAACAGTTTCTAATGCAGTATGGCTCTTTTTTTTTTTTTTTTAATGAAACTTCGTTTCAGAGTCTATACAACGGAATCTTCACATGCCAACGCAGTCCTACTTCCGAACAGACTTGACCCGAGCGCCGTTGCCAGCTTGGCGAGCGCCTGTCTCTGCGCCGCAGTGTCGCCGCCTGCCGGCCACTCGAGGTAGGTGCGCGTGTCGATGAAGAACTTGAGGTGGCGTGGCATGGCGGCCCGATCGAGGCGCTCCAGCTGCACCAATATCAGGAAGTCCCGCGCACCCACGTCCATCAGCCGGTGGTTTGCCATGTCCAGCTCCCACTCTCACCACTGACAAAACATACAAGAACAAAAACCTGTTAGTGAAATGAAGAAGAGAATTTTTCTGTACCCCAAACTATAACAGACAATGTCGACATAAAAACGACTATAAAAATAGTCTGGCACCCTACAGGTGTAAGAAATTGGTAACTTTTGCAGTTTTTGTAATGAAGTAATTGGATTGTAGGCGTCACACTTAGAAATTTCTTTAGAGAGAGGTGACACCTTGCTTATCTTAGCAATTCATTGCCTTGATTTTTCCTCAATACACTATTCACCTTATAACATGATATGTAAATGACAATTCAGCTACATTGAAATTCAAGCGTCTAAAACACCCAGCTTGGGACATGGAAACTTGTTCCACTGCATGCTACTTCTTACGGCAAGTATAGTAAAAGCAATGCAACTCTCTTAATGAATAAAATGTTTCGTACCCATATCAAAATATAGGTGCCATTCCAGATCAGCTATTTAACAAATGTCTGTGGTGGTTCTGTGACCTCCAGCAATAATGGCGACACTAGTAGAGTGATTCTACGCCTTAATGACAAATGGAGTATTTGTATTTGGCTTAAAAATACGGAACACTCGTGATTAGCTGAGTATGCGTGCGAAATCGATAAATATGGTTTTTGTAACAGGAAATAACCAGAGTTCTCTCGATTTTGCCTATCCACATCATTCAGGCTGTTGAGATACTTGTTGGAATGACCTATTAGCGACCCTGTTATACTGACAGAGCTTCCGTGCCACCCTGAAGAATGGGCCAACGATTTGTTGCCGTGCTTACAAGAGGTCTTACAACAGCGGCCACTTCTGACTAACTGAAAGTATGTACTTCCAAGTAAATGTTTTAATCAGCGACAATGGGTAACTTATAAAATATTCAAGAAATATTTACTCCAAACACCACTTCCAAACAGAAACGCAAGGGGGACAAAACATCTATGATTTCTAACAGTACTTTATGTGATATAAATATCTGTTAAGATTTCCTAGGCAATGAATCATATAATGAGGCCCCTACCTAAACTGTTTATGAACCTGTCTAGAAGAAATGAGGTTACTGTACGCTGGATGATAACAAGACTAATAGAACTGATATTTTTAGGTTTTAATAAATCTGACCAATCATTCCAGATAAAACTCAACCAGGTGTCTGGGTTAGAGATTGTCCGCTCAATTGGTTCAATTGCCTGCAGCAACGTGATCGAGTCGGGCGGTGATATGGGTTTAACTGCTTCGAGTCCTCGTGGTGTAAGAAATTTTCATCACTAGGACTTGGCAGTCACATTTGGTGTTGGTGCACAATCTGGTGATCAGGAATTGGGCACCAATTTCCTGAGTTACATCTCAAACCCCATTGGAATGCAAACGAAGTGATGGCATTTGGCACTGTTGAAGATGATTTGGAAGGTGGCGCATGTTCCTCCACATGTTTATCAGAAGAACAGTCCTGATAGGGACTTCACTGAGTTTCATCTTCTCCCTTCCTCCTCTATCATTTTATTCAACACAAACAACACTTTATACCAAACACACATCCCTATTGACATCCAAGTTTGCAATAATACATACCAATACACTCTGAAGAAGGCAATGGGAACCCCTCTTCTCTCCACCGTTCATCTTCTCTCCACCGTTCATCTTCTCAACAGAGTAATCATAGAGAGGGCAAATCCTCCGTGATAAACGAGTGCGGTTTCAATTGTGAATGGCATGATTTTAAGAAGAATGAATCAAAGAACACATTGGCGTCAGACGAAGATTTTTTTCTTCTTATCTTAACATAATTGCGACGTAAGTTTCACGGTAGGCATTGGCCCAAAATGTTTTTTTGGGTGTCGCTGTTTCTTCCGTTATACACTTCGATTAAAATTCTGGCTTCATATTCATTCCTAATGACGTCATTACGCCCCTCTTCGTCACTTCTGATCAAGGCTGCCTCATGACAGCCAAAAGCTTAGTGAACTCAATATAAACGTGGCACTACTTGGAAAACCTGTCTATTATTGTTAATTAAATATTGTAACAGCTTTAACACCTCGAGACACAGTGGTTATTGTTCTACCGAACACAGAATGATTGGTGATGGAATACAGCCTGCAATCGTTCTATTTCGGAAATTCTTTAGTTTTTAAATTATTGTGAAATTTGCCATATGAGCATTTCTTGCATTTCAAAAACTCGTCTATCAGTTTTTAAAAATTTGTACCACTAATTGATCAGACCACTGCCTGAATATAGTGGTGCAATATGAGAACCTCCACATTATGCCTATCGAATACAGGAGTTAAAGGGGGTGCAAAGAAGGGCAGCTAGATATGTCTCTGGAAGTTACCACGGAACACAGTGAGTAACTGACAAGATAAAAGAAGCAGGAAAGGGGTGAATTCGAAGACAGGAGGAGGATGAAAAAATCAATGGGAATATACAATACATATTGGCGATAACGCGTGGAAAGATGTTGGTGTAAGAATTAAAAGTCATGCGTGGAAGGGAAGAGATGACCATGACCACAAGCTGGCATTGGATTTCAGGCACAAGGGTGTAAGGAACATTTTCTTTCATAGGTAGGGGGGGGGGGGGTCAGGGATTGGAATAAGTTACCAAGAAAAATGATGAATGATTTACGGTAAACATAGAAAGAATTTAAAGTTGAATTTTGTGGAGGACAAAAGTAGGTGGGTGCAGGAAAGGGGAAAGATTTGTGTGTACGGAAATTGCCACCGGGGCATACGCTCTACCGCAATTAAATAAAATTAATTAAAAGTCAGTGATTGTGACAGTAATTTCTCCGCTGTTCCAGAGAGACTGCTGGTTAAGCTGCACTCGGAGCGACCAGAATCTCCAGCACGGTTCGTGACTCTCGGCGTCCTGGAATCTGTCCCCGGCTACGAAACTTTGACTTCCAACATCGGCACTTAAAATGTTTATTATATTTTTAAATAGTTTTCACAGAAGAAAATCACTACTATTTGACTCTAGAGCATTTACTACAAGTTACAGAAGTGCGGAGTATTATGTTACGAGACAAACACTAACTATTGCATCCAAGTTTGTCGCGGTTGGAAAGAAAATTTTCGTGTTCAATTGTTATGGTAATTTGAGAATATCTGGACTGCTGATGCAACTTTGACGTAATTTATCTTGAATATGGCGATGCTCTTGTATTTTTTACACACAGCAATGGTGTATTTGGTTCTCATTCTCGACGGAGATGTGATGTGTGGAAGAATTTTATCTTTTCTTTTATTGTGAAAATTGTATTTCTCATTACTACTGTTCGCTTTAAGTCGCTTACAACTAAGGTCAGCTCTGACTAACGCAACTCTCTCTTATGCCCTCAGGCCCGCTTTGAGTGGGCGATAGAGAGAGCGGTCGAGCACGTGGTAACCAGAGCCACTGTCATAACTGTTATATTATAGCATTAACAGGGCCATTTGAACTAAGATGCAATGCGAAAGGTGTGTCGGCAGGATGAACCGCCGGAAAGTCGAGACCAGTACATACTGTCGCGCTCCATGGGAGTACTGGGAATCCCCACAAAGCTCACATCTCAATTTGTACTTGTGTGTATTCAAACAATACTATTGCAATCAACATGTTAACAGTTCTTCTGAAGTGGGTCTAGGTATTTAATAATGATATTTTAACTTAGTTCGTGCAATTATAAGCGAAGGTGTCATCTGTCAGTGCACAATATAGGTCCAAAAACAACATAATTACTGTAATTAACGGTGTTTATTTATCTCCTTATCACGATAATTGCTGCTCCTATTAATCGTCTGTTTTTTGGCATTTATACGATTAATTTTTTATGAAATTTAAAATAAAAATCCTGCAATCTGCGTGTCTGACCACGCACAGGGTAGGGTTCAATAGTCAATACAGGCCATACGAAGTTCTAACAAGACGTCTGAGCCAAAACTAGACGTATTTTAAAAATACAAAGTTAATTTTGCTGTTCATTTATATGGAATTTTTATGAACTTTTTACAGGCTCAACTGCATGGTGAAGTTGGTCGATTAATAGTGATAAACTAGAATAGCCTGCATGCTGATAGCTGTCATTTTAACGTCGTTATATTTGCATGTTAGCTTATTAACATTTTTAAAATACTCACCTTTTAGGAATTATTTCAAGAACCACCAAAAAGGAAAAATAAATTTCAGGAGTGCAAATATCAACCAATGTCGACGTAGTTTCAACCAGCACAGCCTTACATCCAGAAGCTATGGAGGTATCTGAAGAAAATTATGCATGTTGTAGTCCTCTTCCAGAAGGAGACTCCAGTATATCAAGAGAAGGGACTACTACTGATACTGAAGAAACTGTAAGCTATTTATCCTCGTCAGTGAATTGTGGCAGTTTATACTTTTGGTTATGGTCCTGGTTTGTGGCCTCCAGTATGACTAATGATCTCATTAATATTGTGGTAGTCGTGGTACCATGCAGGAGTTAAGCTACAATTTTCTCAGTTATGACGATGGAAGAAAATTTAAGGGACATTTATTATTTTGAATTTTTCCCTATGGAAAAAAGTTAACTGAGAATGGCTTGTTCAATCTACTTCAAAAGATTCAGTTTATTGTTTTTGTTGTAAAATATATGTTCAAACTGTAAGCTGTTTGTCTGATTCGAGCGATCTTTCTCATAGGCAGCAATTGTCATTACATGAAACAATCGTTTTGCATAGTAAAAATGTGAAACTGTGCGTGCAATTAAATAATATGTTTAAAAAGTAAAACTACTGTCAATCAAACGCAACTGTGACTGAGAATCAGAAAAGTACAATGGTCTAATGTACTAGAAAAAATTATAAGCCATTATAAAGTTTTCATTTCTTCAATGTCTGACTTTTTGGGGCTGGTCAAAAACATGACTTTAGCGTGGCTAATGCTAATTTTCTAAAATCAATTGAAACGATAGCATCCACTTATTCAGTCATGCGAGAACATATTCTCAGTATTAAATTCTCGAAAATGTGATTCAAGTCATATCACTATTCGGGATTTGTCAGTCGTCCTATTATATTCCACACAGATGTAAATCACACAGTTGTTCTCAGGGCATGTTATTTGAAACGATGAAAATAAAGATGTTATAATATGCGAAAATTTCGTTGGTTTACGTCCGGACTAGAAACCAGCTCTACAGGTGAAGGTTTATTAATTTTTTATGGTATTTTTTTCATCTGAATATTAAAAATTCAACATTAAAGATAATGGTTCTAATGTGCGTGGAAACCTAATGGACTGCTAAACAAAAGTTTTATTTTGAAGTCAATAATCGCGCATTTTACGTTCCGTGCTCGGGTCATTGTCTCAATTTGGCAGTCAATAATGCAGCAAATATTGCGCATGAAACTAATTTTTTTTAATTAATGCGTGAAATCTACGATTTTTTTTTTCATCATCTACAAAAAGGTGGTCGATAAATTCCAAACATTTACCAGTGTTAAAATTGAAAGTTTTAAGTGCCACGCAATGATACAGCAGATTCAACGCACTGAAAAAATTATGGTATCTCCTCAAAAAAATATTTGTCGTATTGCTGGAAATAAGTGATAATTCGTCGGAATGGGATCACACAACATCTCACACAGCCCATTCACTTGCTTTGAATAGTCAAAATATAGATTTATTTACTCGTTTGTAATATAGTTTAATATTTTAAAAGAAATAAATGCTTTTAGCAAAACGATGCAAAGCCCCGCATTAAATACTCAAATGAACTTAAATTTGTTGAATAACTTAATTGATGAGTTCGTAGAATATCACATGGATTTACTCTTTGAAAGGGTATTAGAACAGCTACGCTGCTTATTGTATACAATGTAGAAACAGATATCTCCCCAATAAACACAATTCACCCAAAAAGTAAATCAATACAATTTCAAAACGAACATATTGATGATTTTTTTTAATAACCTGTATGAAAACCCCTCCAACAATAATTGTTCCTCTTTCTCTGCGGTACACTCTGTAACCGTCGGAGAAAAAACACCATAGTCTAGTAATTCTTCTTTTAACCAAAACGCTATACCTATAATTACTTGTGGTTCCTGTGTGTCTATTAATTTTTTCCCAGCAATATTTCTGTGGCTCGTTTGCTCTATGGTTTAGAATTAATTTTTTCGATACAAAACACTCGCTGTTTGATGCTATATTCTTTAACTACAGTGCCAGAAGGGTGAAAAAGTGATTTCGCCAGTATATATATTACAGGTCCTAGGATCATAATAACTTCTGTTCCAAAATGGTAACTGAATTTTTTGAAGCGCTTTAAATGTGTAATGTATAATGGGTTGACTGTTGCTACATTCTGATGACTTTGCGGATAATCCACCTTGAATTACAGCAACTCCACGATTTCAGTCAGACACAGCTGAGTAAGAAACTAAAGGGTAATCAAAAGGACGTCACCTCAGCCTAAATACCATGCTTATAGCGGGTACCGGGGACGCCAGTACTTCCATGGTTTCAACATGACTCATCTTAAAAGTTTAGAACTATAATATAATCTATTAGCGTGAGTTTTAATTTAATTTAATCGTGATGGATCGGCATGCTCCGGTCGTGTTAACCCTAGTCACCTATATACCCCTTCCTCTTTTTATATAAAAAAAAAAAAAATCTTGAATAATTTTGAGGGTAAACTACTATACCACCTGCTATTGCCCTTCTTAATATTAAATGTTATTAATGTTTAAATGTCAGAGTGTTTAGTAAATTTTTCATCGCTTTCCTTGTTAATTTGATCCATTCCCTGACTTCATCATCTACAAAAGAATATTTTCCTACTCCCTTATGCCTCTTCCCTTCCACACTCCTCTCTTAATTCTCCACCAATATCTTTCTATGACTCACCACCAACATACTACTTGTATACTCCCAGCACTCTCTTCACCCTCAATCTGTCTTCCAATGAGTCCAATCCTAGCTCCTTTATCACGCGAGTTGCCGTCTGCGTTCTGCAGTAGTTTATACAAACAAATTTAGCTGCCCTTCTTCACTCATGCTACTGTATTGTTGGCAACCCTCATATGGTAATCTGTTCTCTAATGAATGACTGCCCCTTCATGAAACATAATGGTTACTGCTGAATAATATCTACAAATTTACAAGACCCAAGTAATATGATATCTACTGCTTTTTCTTCGATAACTTCGATGGAATGGATAGTCCAAACTTTTCTCATAGAATCTAGCTCTTCTGGGAGTAATGCTACAGTGGATTAAATTGTAATAAAAATTCGGGAGACGTTATAAAACATGACGGATTGAAACAATCAACATTTTGTGACTATGAAGCTATTCATCTAATCTACATTAACAAGTAATTCGTGTCACGATAAAACTGCAGTATTTGGCAAAATCATCTGGTATAGAACAATTGTACGGTGACTATGGCGTTACCACTATTGACAACCTTAAAGATATAAATTGCATTGCTATATTGATATCAAACAAACACCGAAAAAGCTGAAATCAACTCCGAGAAACTGAACTTTCCCGAGGGTGTACTACCTGTTATAATGTTTCTGTTATACAGCGTATCAGATGAAATGGTGTTAAAAAAAATGAAGTTTCCATAGAATCGTTTCTTAGGTAGCCTTGCTTTGTTTGTTGATATGAATACAGTGTTTGAGCAGAAGAAAAACAGTGTGATAACAGCATCCGACCAGCAACGTATTTAAAGGGGTAATGCTTGGCCAGGGCTGCCAACTGCTCCTTACGAACCCATGGTGAGAGTGGTCCTAGTGGAGGCGGCTGTGTTGTTGCTGTTGGCATTACTGATTTGTGTCCTTTCTGCGATCAGGGAATAGGAAATTACTATTATCAATAAAGTTGTAAGTGAGGAAATAGTGCTTACTGAAGATGCATTGTAATTGGCAAAATATTAGTAAGTGTTTTGGATACAAATTTACGTTTAATTTATTCAGTGGAACAAATGGTCTGAGGTTAGCTTTTAGCGCATGTATTCCAAATACACGAACTTCCTAGCGCTATGTCGACCCAGCGCTCTGGTTACATTCCAGCGTAGATGTGCGGCGAATACAGAGCCAGCGTGTGCCTAACCGAGCGTATGAAACTCAGCACCAACTTGAAATGGTATATGCCTTAATCCTTATTATATGCTGTCTGATTGTAATGTGACGTTCAAATACAATTTTCAACCAATTCCAGACCTCCGAATTGTTTGGAATTTGGTATGCGTATTAAGGTCCCTTACAATTCAACAATGTCATAGTTAAGTCCTGGTATTATCATTACTTTGACAGTAACAACAGAAAACTGGTTTTATGTAACAGAATCTTCGAATTCAAATTTCACCCATTTCGAGATGTCAAAATTATTAGAAATTTTGCACACTTATTAAAATCCGACCACAATACATTAGTATCTTAGCTATGTCATGGTATTCTAATTACTTTCACAGCAACAGAAGAAGACTGGTTGAATGTACTGGAATCTTAAAATTCAATTTTAATCCACAACCACACGTCCGAATTGTTTGAAAATTTGCACAAGTATTAAGATCCGGTGACAATACAATAATTTAATTGCTGTATCATGATATTCTAATTACTTCGACAGTATATCACCACAATCCTAAAACACAGCGATCATAACCTTACCAGCGGAAGCATTTGCTTTGAATTTTTTTCTTCTGTGGAGAGTCGGGGTGGCGCCATTCTATCGAATGCGTTTTGTTTCGGGCTCAAAATAGTGAACCCAGGTTTCATCACCTGTCACAATCCGGGACAAGAAGGCTTCCCCCACAGTTTTAAAACGTTGCAGAAACTCAGAAGAAATGTTTTCTCTGAGAGTTTTGTGTTCCTCCACAAGACGGCGCGAAACCCATCATGGCCAATTTTTCTTAATCAAAAGTACTGACAATTACACCGACACTTCCTTTGCTGATTGACAGCTCCCGCGCGAAATGACGAGTTGCTATCGTCGGTCCTCGCGAATGAGCACATCAGCACGTTGTATCTTGTCAGATGTTACAGCCGTGGGTGGCCTTCCCGATCGCTAACAAATCTTGGAGCTCTGAAGAACTGTTTTCAGATGGCCTCAGCTTCTGTGCCTAGCGACTAACCGTACTTCTGTCGAATGTTGATGCTGCACAAACTGTACATAAACTTTTGTGATTGTTTCCAACTGTTTCTTGCTAAGTTGTGAGAAATTCAATGACGGCATTCTGCTTATAACGAATATCATTCACAGACGCCATGTTGAACCATTGTTGCAAGTACGCTATCTGTCGAAAGAAACGAGAACTTTGCACGCGCAATCTGGAAACTTCAAAGAATTTATATCTAAAGTTTCCCATTCGTCCCATTCTAGGGGACTGAGAAAAAAATGTGGTGCATTAGTTTCAGGGCCATCCCCATATTAACTCGTATCTATCGGCGGAAATACGGAAAGTTTTCAAGAAATTACAGGAAATTATAGCAGCTATTAGTGATACAGAAGCTAGGTCAGTTGTGACAGGAATGTTAGATAGAAGAGCCAGAATGAATCCGTAAATTCGCGGGACGAAGACCTGCTTTATAGAGCAAGACTGTCAACTATTTCAGAAAGACAATGGCGCCAGTGTGACGGCATCAGAACGTTTGGTGAATGGATAGTTGACATCCTCTCCTAGGAAAATGTAGTGGGGAGAGACTAACAAAAATCGAGAACAATAGATGGAACGACGTTGAACCACAAGGCAGAGGCCGCAACAGCAACCGCGTCAATCGGGGCTGACTGGCGGCAGCAATTTGACTGTCGGGCACAGCTTCGCTGACAACAGCCGCAGCGGACGAGAAAAGTCGTAGACAAAGTAATACAGGTGGGAAGTAACCAGCTCAGACGCAAGGTTTTTCGAGAATTATTGGAATGCATAAAATTTTAAAAAATTCTATAACAAGCTAGGTTAGTTACGACAGTGATTGTAAATAGGCGCGAGCAAAGGCAAGTGACCTCTCAGTAGGATTGAACACTCAACATTTCGCATTCAATCGACGAGCAACCAAGCCAGGATGACCGCACTGAGGCGACGCTGGTTGGCTAGTATTCATCCCCTACTAGGAAAATGTAGTGGGGGGAGGCGATATAAACTTGGGGACCATCGCCGGCATGAGGTCGAAATAGCAGTTGGAGTTGCAGAGCTGCAAGAGGGAAGAGACGGCGTCGGCCCGAGCAGCGGACAAGACAAGGCGTCATCACAATAAATACAGGTGGGAAGGAACCTGCTTAGACGACGGTAGCTACTTGATATGGTACATCCTAGGGGAGGTTAAGGGATATGTTAGCTTCTGCCATTAGTCACGAACCGCTAACTGATTTGGCTAGAATAAGGAAATGGAATACTTGTACAAACGAATGTACCGCTGACATGAAATAGGGTTTACTATCCACATATAAGTTCTCTTTCTCCGTGGAGGAAGTGACAAAATAGTAGTTGGTCCATCGTAGATGCTAAATTCCAAAAGCATAATATTAGCAGTTAAATTGTTATTAAGCAACATAGTTATGTAAAGCATTGTCCGTAAATAGAATTAAAATACAGAGAAATAGCCCTATCAGTACTCTTCAGATTTAAAATTTATTAAGAGTTAGATTAATAACAAATTCGATAGAGTACAAAATACAAAATAGCATGCAGATTTTTATTCCAATAATCTAACTACTCTTGTAGTTTAGACAGATGATATACCCAGAGTGCCGTATGAGTGTGCAAGGGTTGTAGCATAGGTCATCTTTGCGGATGTTTAGTGCTTGACATCCGCATATGCTGATGTTATGCGGACGCGAATGCAGAGGTGGAAAAATAGATTTATAATTGATTAGATACTAATATTTTATCAAAAACAAATATAAAATTAAGAAAGTATACTTTTTATGTCAAATTCTACATATCTTAATAAGTAATGTCTATTTCCCTATAATACTACCTTATTGATTTTTTGCCTCATCTTTCAACATCCCAAAACGTGGAATGATTTCACAAGTGAATTATATTATTCACTTAAATATACCCTTGTCTGAAAACATTGTCATATGAACTTTGCGGATTTAACAGCTCAATTAATTGATGCATCAAGCAAAAGGGCACGCATTCGCACATTTCTGTGCCCGCCATCCACCTTTTAACCACTATAGTGGCCCATTCACAGTCCATCTTGTAGGACCTATGATAATCCGATTTTCCGATGAAAGACTCTTGATGAGCAGTGAAAGGTGTTACAGGGCTCTACATAGGACATGTTGGAAGCAGTTGGACTCCCAAACAACGTAGCTCTAGGGTGACACAGGTCCAAACTATGTGACATAAGCTGGCCAATATCATGTATTGAAAGCATTATACACAAAATGCAGATGTCACACAAGATTTCCACCCATTTCCTCTTCCACAAACAAAATTCTCATAGTTTTTATCAGTACTGGGAAAGTTTCACCACACCACTATTTGAGGAAATAATTCTCTTTTAGTTCTGTTAAGTGAATATTGAAGCATCTTTAATTCTACTGTTTGTTAATGTGTTAGATTTAAAGTGTTAATGTGATATGAAATGTCACTATACAGTACACTAAAATGTTTTTCCAGCATGTTTTCAATCTCCAAAATACAATCAATAAATCATAGAAGTCTTCTAAGTATGATAAAGAATCATTCTCTCATAATGTAGAGATAAAGATGACACAACTGCAGTAAAAAAAAAATATAAATCCACTGATTTTTCTTACGTAGCATATATAGTCAGTACCATTTAATACATTATTAAAAAAATTATGACTTTGAAAGTAAGAATTATTTTCTGTAATACCTCAAGCATAGAAGGATCTTCTACTTGTACCTTTTAATAGATGTTTTCTCATTTATTCATCATTAACAGAACTTGTTAGGGTCACTAAAACTAACTAAAACAAGTAAATGATGCAAATATGACTCATATTCATTATAAATCAAATAATTTTAATGATAACCTTCAAACAGAACAGACAGGCAACAAGTGCAAATTACTTTCCATCTATTGGTGAGGATACAAAGAACAATGCAGTTTATTGATGAACCCTTGTTAACATTGGAAAATGGCCAAGCAGAAAATGATACTGGGCTATATTCCAAAGTACGGCATAGTTGCAATAATGTCTATATTCTCTGTTCAAAGATAATATTAATGAGAAACTCAACAGATAATACTTGAAGCAATAATTTAATTTTAAAAAAGTTTATACAACCTACTACTGTAATATATATAACCCACCAAACTTATACTCATATTTCAATATTTGTAAATAAATAAAAAGTAATGCAATAATTGTACCAAATACCTTTTAAATGAGTTGCCTTACATTTTAAATGAAATTTACTAGCACACTTATAAATCTAAATAATAATGTACAAAAATAATACAAGTGAGCTACAAACCTATTCCATACTCTACAGGAAAGTTAGACATTAAGTTTAGCTGCATTAAAGGTATGGGCACAAGAGTATTTTAATATATGTCATAATGCACTCTGGCATCTGAAACACAATAGTGAGTGACAGACTAAAATATCTCACCAGCAATAATGCATATATGTTAATAAGTATTAGGAATAATATTATTAGCACTATTGTTTAATGCAGCTATCACAATTGTTTTATGAGAATAAAAACTACAAAGTATCTCTGTTTTGAAGCATTGCTAGAAACATTTACATTGAAAATATAGAAGTATTGTGTAAGAATGAAGTTAATACAAATTATTATCCAATATGTTTTAATATCTACAGCCAACATAAAAATCGACAATCACCCATAAAAAATACCCTGGTAAATTAAATGATACTTAGACTTGGTGAAACATTTCTTCAAACACAACAAAAAAGTGCCTATTCATCCTAATGAATCTTTCTGGTGCACCGAACAATTGACAGATTCGGTTACAAATTTCCAAAACCAAAACAATATGGGTGTTTATCAGCATGAATCCACTAGTTACTCTGAAAACTTACACACTTTATTACAGAAACTTCTCAAGCTAGACACACAATTTAATATCAAACTAAAAGAATTTTCTGATGATTTCTAAGACTATATAACACTCTAAAAAATATTCCACAAAGTTAGCAAGAAAATGGGCGTTCACCTGAATGAATCCTCTTATGTCTGTTATGGTTCCGAAAAGTTCTAGAAGTCTTTCCACAAACTTCACAACAAAACGGGCGTTCACCTGTATGAATCGATTTATGATTATTAAGTTTTCTAGACTCTATAAAAGATTTTCCACAAACTTCACAAGAAAATGGGCGGTCGACTGAATGAACCACTTATGAACATTAAGATTACCAGAACGTGAAAACGATTTTCCACAAATCTCGCAAGAAAATGGCCGTTCGCCTGAATGAATCCTATGATGAATCTTAAGATCTGTAGACGTTGTAAACGATTTTCCACAATCTTCACAAGCATATGGGCGTTCACCTGAATGAATCCTCCGATGCCTGTTACGTTTCATAAATGTTGTAAAAGACTTTCCACAAACTTCACAACAAAACGGGCGTTCACCTGAATGAATCGATTGATGATTCTTAAGATTTCTAGAATCTATAAAAGATTTTCCACAAATTTCACAAGAAAATGGGCGTTCACCTGAATGAATCGATTGATGATTCTTAAGTTGTCTAGAATCTATAAAAGATTTTCCACAAATATCACAAGAAAATGGGCGTTCGCCTGTATGAATACTATGATGTTTCTTAAGATTCCAAAACGTTGTAAAAGCTTTGCCACAAACTTTGCATGAAAATGGGCGTTCACCTGAATGAGTCCTGTGATGATTTTTAAGATTCCCGGACGTTGTAAAAGATTTTCCACAATTATTACTAGAAAATGGGCGTTTACCAAAATAAATGGCCTGATGTACTGCTAGACCGGTTCTTAGTTGTTCAGCTACAGTTTGTTTCTGCATGTTGGTGTGACTGTTGCTTTGACATTCAGGATGACACCTAGGGGCACAAAAATAACCGCAACTGATATGATGTGGTAGTATAGAGAATATTTCTTAAAAATTGCTATATGAATTGTTTATATACTTCAGCATTAAAGAATCAAATTGTGTTAAATAGTAAAAAGAAAAGATAGTTAAAAAAGGAATAAATACTAAGAATACTGCAATACTTTTTTTAAACACTAATGAAATATTATTATAAAGATAGAACTTATAAACAAATTAATATGGCTTCTTATAAAACAATTAGCTCATCAATAATGTTAATATTAGAAAAAAGAAACTGAACCCTGTTTATTGATAATTTACATCAGGAAATCAACAATTTCTTTAGGAACAATAAACAACAGTAATCTATACAATAAAGTGTCTGGTAACTAAGATAGAAATTCTTTTTTATATTATTTATTACCATAAATATGGTGAAAAAATATGACGTTTGAGTTAACTCACCATAAGTAACATTAACTATAGGGTAAGAACCTATTTTTTAAGCAAAATTATTTTTCAAGTAAATTACTAATAGTACTAACTAATTAATCTTGTGGAACCAAATGTTGATAGTAATAACTACTATAAATAAAAATATTGAATGAATAAAATATTCATGTATGGACTAGTAAATACAATAAATAATTTTTGAATCTGTGTGTGGACAGACACTGTAGGCCAAGACATCTACCATTTGAATCCCTTTAATCCCAGGAACAATAACAGAGACCCAATCACGTAGCAAGCCAAACCATACTGAGAAGTGAGCAACAACACAGATCTGATAGATAAAAAATTGCCACTTGAGAACATTTGAAGACAACCTCAGTGAGACATTGGAAACTTCCTATGGTTGAGACTATGATTTTGTTTTGGAAGGTGTATACAAAAATTTCAAAGTGAATGTACTTTATTGTAAAATACAAGGAGTGGAGGCAGCAGAGCAAACAGACTTTGTGTGTACAAGTAGTTCACTGTGACAAGGTAAAGTGAGCCATCAAATATGTTTATTAGACAATTATTTCTTTATATTCAAGAAATGTTATGTTTGATCAGATATATATTGATTTTGAAATGTCTTTATTGGTTTCATGAAAAAAATAAATCTAAGAGTACATGATAGGTTAGAAAAGATTTCCCAGACTATTGCTTGAGTAGTGTAGTCTGGTTCCCATATTTTGAGTGTCAATTACAAGAGTTGCAGGGCATTACAATGTAAGCAGCTGGATTTTATTAAGGAAATTGCCACAGGAGCCAGGCAGTAACTGATATGATAATGCAGCTGGATTGGGAGCCATTCTGGAAGAGTTAAGAGAAAACTGGAAGTGTTCAAGGCATATATATTTCGGTGATGGAGCTTGGAGAGCTATTGGTTGTAGAATTAGGAGCAGTGCATGGAAAGGAAAGGGTAACTATGGCCACAAACTGGCCCTCAATTCTATGTTTAAGGGAGTGGGGAAATTTTCTTTCATTGGTAAGGAAGTCAGGGATAGGCATAAATTACCTAGGGAACTGGTGTAATATTTAACAAATACTTCTGAAGGAATTTTAAATTAATATCTACTATTGGCAAGAGTAGACACAGTGCAAGAATTTAAAACTGGAAGTATATAACATGATAACAAAAAATAACAGCAATAAAGGGGTAACTAAGTAGATATGTAGAGCAACTGCCACCAGAGCATGAACTATACTGCTATTCAATTATGTGATATTTTGTCACCAATTTATTGAAAACTTACACATATGTAACTGGGCACTGAAAAAACATATTGTAGACACATTTATTTATTATCCAATATATTATGGTGATATATATAAAAACAAAACTATATCTATCAAGTAACTACTTCTAAGATCACAAATAAAGAAATCTATGTTATATCAAATAAAATCTCTTACTCATCCTCCAGTACATAAACATTACATCTATGAAACTTTACTAAATTATACTGGTCCTGTCAACAAAAAAATTATGAACAATATAAAACAAATGTGTTTTTTTATAATAAATAAAAACTAATTATTTAGTAACCAGCCTTGAAATGTAGGTCAACATATCATCAGTCTGAAATGGTACACCATACTCAAAATCAAAACATTAAACCTTAAGTTTTGATTCACATATGAATGGAATTGCTACTCAGTCTAGGCACACTGCTGTTGGAGTACTTTTGGTTTATTAATACCAGACAAACACTGATTATCCATACAGACCAAAGTACTGCTTCTTTCAAATAATAACTTTAGTTTCTCTATAAAACATAGCCTTTGATATAGTAACCATATTTCTAAAGTAGACATTTTTTCATATGGAGTATACTAATTGCCAAGACTAAAGAGTCACAATGGTATGTGAAGCTATATTGAAACTGGACACTAGATAATCTAATTTTATGTTAGTTTCTGATTAATTTTCAGATTTATCAAAATAAATAACAGTATGGGTTTTATGTGTATTACTATTAACATAAATACTTAATTCAGATTGTTGCTTAAAAGTGAACAAATAACTTGCGAATTGCAAAACGTGATGGGAATAATGCAAACATAATGGCAGTTATGGGAATTAACCTTTCTATGGCTGACTTAAAACTACTACAGAAGAGAGATAAAATATTATGGCCACATCTTACCTACTAATACACTAAACATTATTTAGTAAACATAAAAAAAAACTTTGGTTGTTGGAAAATGTTACTAACCAAGACCAGTCACAGATGCCGAGGCAATAATGAAGACAGATATAAGGGAAGCTGTTTTTGCATTAGTCTTGGAAGATATTTCAGATAGGCCTAAATTTATAACAGCACAGCTACAACAGCCATCATATTCACTAATACTGCATATTGGCACAAGAAATTAACCTATTACAAAATTTAAAAAGAATTGTTGCAGCATAAGTATAAAATAAGAAGTCCTACCCTTACCTGCTTTGTGATGTGCTGCTAGTGTATTTATGTATCTGCAGTTTCACCTCATCTTTAAATACCTTATTGCAGTGTGTACAAATGTACAAAGGGGCAGAAACAGCTGAGACATGGTAGAAGACATGTTTTGTTAGAGAGCACCAAGATAAAAATGTCTGTGCACAGAATGCACAGGCAAGTTCTGATAATGATGGTGCTTTAAACAAGGATCTGAAACAAATAGTTAATAGAATTTAGTTTACTTAATGCAAAATATTAATTAAAATTAATAGACAAGTATATCAACTTAGCATATATCATGACGTATAAAATATGATTAAAACAATTGAAATTCTGAGATATTTATCTAAACAAGTATACCTTTTTTCATACTAGCTTATGATATACTTATAACCACGCCAGTCTCGATTGTAATATGTAGTGTTATGCAGTGATCCCATTTTTTTTTTTTATTTTATTTTTTGGAAATGTTGGAAGCATAGCCAATTTTAAGGGGTTCTTGTTGGCACCTTGAGATGTTAGAAAATGTTCGTCACTGATCTTCTGACCAAAGGGTATCCACAAGGCTTGATTTGTGATCCAGTATGATAGGATACAGGACTGGAAATGGCATAAATAACACTGGAACTTATAGTAGCACATTTGCGAGTGCATTGTTATTGTTAATGGTAGGGAATTTTTGAACATAAACTAAGAACAACAGCAATGTAGTATTTATTAGTCATAGTGAGAGTTATGCTTGCGTTAGAATGAGTTTGGTACCTCTTAATAAAAGGTATATCAAAATCCCAATATAAAGACTGAATCTAAACCTACTTGCAGAAATCCAGTATGCAGGTACTTCTCAGTTCTCAGGTAGTTCTCAGTTTGTTAAACATTTACATTTTGAAGCCCAGTAAAAAAAGATAACAGGAATAAAAAATACCAATATCCACAAAAAAATATTTACTATTTTAATCCAACTAAAAAGTAACATTCTAGTCAGGAGGCCACTCTGTGAAAAATAGAATAAGGAGAAGTATTGGTGAATTCTGTTTTAGTCTGATACTAATCTAAAGTTTTTCAATTAAACCATTCTCAAGCAACATGTGATCACAAAACAAAGTGAGTGAGAACCACTGTGCTGGCATTTATACCCTAGCCAAGGCATGAGCAATTTGGGGTCATGCTATATTGCTAAATATGCAAGGCAATGCACCCTATGTTCATTAATAATAATAAAAGTAATAATAATCAGGTGTAGGATTTGAATTCACAGACCAATTTGAGAACTAAGATTTTATCTAGGCATGTTAGACCATTTGCCCTACCTGACCACTAAGTAAAAATTATAGGCATAAAATAACCAAACCCTTTTTATTGACCATATTTAAAGCATAATAATTATTCATTCTGCCACTTGTATTATCCATACAAAACTTTTATGGTCATTTAAAGAGGAAACTTGATGTTGTATAGGTTAAGTTAATACTGAATTAGGAACCTCTGTTTGAACACTCAGGATTTTTTTTTTTTTTTTTTTACAGTAATCAGAGTTGTACTGTAATCAAAACCAAACATAATAATAGATTTGGAGTCATTGTGATTAAAAATTATAAACCAGCAATCATATATATTCTACTAACAAGCAGTATACAGAGATGATTTTAATTGAAAATATGTAAGAAAGAAAAAAAATATATTTCTTAAGGTATAGATGAATCTGACACTAGGAAGAGAATTGAAACAGCCATAATATAAATACAGACCAGTAAGAAAAACAATCTCAGAGTTGTTATCACTCATTGGAAAATAACAATCTTCTAATAATATATGGAGTTGCTAGTGTGCAGTAAAATCTGTCTTGTCTACAGTTTTTTTTTTTTTTAATAATATAGAAGTCTGTGCTCTGTTGAATGGTCATGCAACGAAAATTGTGTAAATCATGACTGAGGTTCGAATCTGGTCTACTATTTGCAGTATGGCGTTATAAAAGGATTTTGAAAAAGTATAATGGACAGAAATAAAAAATAAAATGGTTAAGTACATTATAATGAGATTTTAGTCTTGTTGACAGTAATGTTATTGCAGCTGATACAAGGTATCTTTTATTTCAAAGCTTGAAGTTACTAAGTACAAAATTCCAAAACAAACAGCGATGCCTCATAGAATATCCTGTATCTAGGGGGTGTCTCCCACACTATTAGTATTAGATATTTTTGACTCACACAACTAAATGATTGTAAAATGAGGATAACATAAGTGGAGGGATATTTGTGGTTAATTTTTCCTGTGGCAGTTTCATTTTTACCCTTCGCCTCAGTATGGGACAGGTGGCACCATACAAAATCATTATCCTGATAGTCTTATAGTAGTAGAACCAAACAGGGATAGTCAAGAGCCTTTAGTGAAGAAACTGTAAGTATTATATTGAGTACATAGTCCTCGCATTCTACTTGCTGAATTCGGTGACTCCTAACTCGTACTCTCATAAGCTGGAACTTTTACAAATACAACTTTGGAAATGGGATTTTAGTTCTGAATATAACGTTTGACTAGGCATCTGTCACACAATTATGTGATATCATCAAATGATGTTACAAATACGATTTTGTGTGGAAACATTAAAAATTATTTGAAATAACATATCATCATCTGATATCAAACTATTGTGATATGCTCCAAATTGCCTATTCTAGATATTCAATCGAAGACTAGAAACTGTTATCAGATATTAGTCATAACATCACTGGGTTTCAATCTCATGGGCTGATCAAGCAGTAATATATTTTAATTTAGGTCTCTAAGTACAAACCTGATTAATAATTGGACAACATATGCCAAGTATCAAACCCGTAGAGCCAAGCAAGGCGTTCAAACAGCGCCAACCAGTAATAACTGTAACTGATAATTTTAAGCGCAATTATTGGCACCTGGCTTCTAAAGTGTGTTCAGGAGCATCCAATGATTAAATTACAATGAGCTGATCTAGTCATCTGGATTCTAAGTGCACACTAGGATATTAAATGGTGGACCAGAACAAGTAGTAATACATTTTAATTTAAGTTTATAATACAAGACTGATAGTTAATTGGTTTATCAGTAATAGGCAAAGAAACCACTTTTTTGCTTACTCCTTTATGCCTTGCCCAAGTCGAGCTTATTAGAGATTGGAATGATTGGAGGAAAGAAAAGCAAAGGAATTAGGCCACAACTATTTAAAGGAATGATTCTCCCATAAGCTTAGAATAATTTGTGGAAATCATGGAAATCCCAACTCTTGATAACCAGACAGGGATTCAAACCAACATACTCTTAAATGTGAGGCCAGACGAACACTGCTCACCAACCACATTATCTAAAAACTATCACCAATGATTTATTCTAAAGTGAAAACTGATTAAACATTCTAAATCAAAACACATTCAGAATTCGTTTTAACTAACTCCCAAAAATTTCATTATCACTTTCCAAACAACACTTTGCCACCAACAATTAATCTTGTAAAAATTCTCTACAATTTATAAATCAAACACCATAAAAAGGTTGCACAATATTACTTGAAAATATCAACTTCACAAAAATCTCACTTAAAAGAACAAATTAAAAAAATGACAGTATTAATTTCAGACACAACATAAACCTATATTACAATGCTGGAAAATAAACTAGTACACATACAAGAGAAATTTTTCCACTTAATTATACCATTTGCTTTAAATATATTTATTTTTATATCATACAATTAACAATTTTAATATAATTTTTCGATATGTTTAGCTTTGTTAGCTGACTTGTAATTTCTCAATATCTACTCATAATTTACTCCACACAGTTCTAAAAACAATATTGATAATATTCTGTGGAGGTGTCATTGATAACTTTTGAATCGCTACCCCTAAATAAGTTATACTGGAAACTCGCCAAATTGCTTCATAATCCAAAGGATACTGGATCATCCTAAAACAATATAATATATCCAAATGCTGCCTTTTAATTTGTAGATGCCAAATTGTAAGATATTAATTGGGTATATATAGGCAACACGGAGACAGTATACAACGTAAGTTCTTTTTTCCACATAGTCCCCAAGAGACTGTAAACATTTCTCAAAATAGTAAACTCACTTTACGATTCCAGATGCATAGAAACCACCACCAGCACTATGTAAATACCTGGAGACAGCTGCTTCCATTATCTCATTGTTTCAGTATTGTTGTCGACTGAGCTTTCTGAACACATGATAATCGCAAGGCGTTAAGTCTGGACTATATGGAGAATATTACCATACCTCCCACTTGAATCGCTGCATAAGTTCGGTTGTTTGGTGGGCCGTGTGACGTGTTGCATTATAGTGCAACAAAATCACACTAATGCTCAATTTTCCCTGTCGTTTTTGTTTAATTGCCTTACCCAACTGGTTCAACATTTGACTATACGAAGCCAAGTTGATTATTGTGCCTTTCGGCATAAATTTCACAAGCACCACACTCTCCATGTCAAAGAACATAGTTGGAAACTCTACCTGCTGCATGTTGGACATCAGCGTTCTTTCGTGGTGTTGTGCAGCCATTCCATCAATCTTCTCATTGTTTCAGGGGTGGAGCCACATTTCATCCTCTAGGGTGATTTGCTGCAGAAACTTATTGCCCTCCACAGAATACCACTTTAAAAATGCCAGTGACAATTGGAAATGTTGTCCCTTGTGAACATCGGTGA